>MU224863.1:258742-299035 GCA_018584345.1 Thuja plicata
TCCCCAAGATGAGGGTTTGAGAGGAACGAGGGGGGAGGGAGATATGGATGTGCAAATGAGAGGTATGGAGGAGGATCCCACCGAGATTTATCATATGTATCAGGAGATTTCATACCTTAGTTGCAAGTTGATAGAAGGGGGGAGAGGGTCACAGTAATAGAGAGCAGGGTCACAGCAGCTGAGAGTAGGGAGAGACAATCTCGTGCAGATGTTAGAGCCTACTTGGATGGTGTACATGATCTTTCTTTGATTGATGCTCATGATCGGTTTTGGAGATAAGGTGGTGAGGCCAAGAGGTAAATTGAGTACTAGCAGCGACACTATGAGGATGTTGTTCCTTCTGCCCAATGTGTTCCTAGTTACAGTGCTTTTTAGAGATCCAATAGAGCACAATGATCACAGAGTAGTGGTGTGGCACCTCCTTTGCAACAATGGAGGATAGGATTTGAGATGCCACCCCTTGTCAGCCTGGTGGTGAGGGTGGGGGTTGAAACTCTTGACTTTTGTAGCATTGTATCACTATGTACCTTGTGTACCATTTGGTATCGATTTTGCATTGATGTTGTACTAATTTTGTATTGATGATGTACCAATATTTATAGACATTGTGTTGATCACTTTTATGTTGGACTTTCTACCATCCATTTTACTCAGACATATGATATATGAGATGCTTCTATTTATGTTGTGTTATGACATGGTTCTATATGATGTGCAACTTATTTCTATATTTTTTGTACATGTTGATGTACTTTATGAGATGATTTATGGTTAAGTGCATTCTATGTGGTTTAAAATATGCAGACTCTTGATGTATGATGTTTCTTTCCTATGATACTGACATGTGTATATAGGATGGATCTTATTATGAATGCATATTTATATGATCTATTTATGATGTATGCAAATGTTTTCTTTTCTTTTCTCTAAGCAAAAAATTGATGCAAACTAAAATGCACAAAGTATCTGAGTACATGCATGTGTTAGTTAGAATAAAGTTAGTGAGAGATTAGTTGTGTAACTAATTGAAAGAGTGAGTGATGAAACCAAGTCTCTATCATATTTTCCAATTTTATTCAATATTGCACCTTATTATGAAAAGGAAGAGAGTCAAATGCACCCATATATTGACCATCTGGATACCGCTATGATCTCTGATAATCAGAAGTAAATAAATGAATATAAAGAGAACCAAATGCACCCAAATATTGACCATCCAGATACTGCAATGATCTCAGATAACCAGAAGTAAATAAATGAAAAGAAAGAGAACCAAATGCACCTAGATATTGACCATCTGACTACCGCTATGATCTCTAATAACCAGAATTAAATACATGAAAAGAAAGAGAACAAAATGCACCCAAATATTGACCATTTGGATACTGCTATGATATCTAATAACAACAAGTAGATAACAGATAAGGATTTTTCAATTCTTTTCCAGGGGTTAGCTCAGATCGTGGAACTGCATGGCTGCTAGATATGTAAAAGCTCCTATCACATTTCTCCTAAATCATCGTTGCCGCATAATCAAATTGAAACACTCCATAAATACAAAACAAAGAAAACAAGATCATGATCAATCATAGACACTCTCATCACTTAGTGGTATCCTTGAGTAGCGTAAGAACATAATCGCAAAAGATAAATTGACAAAAGACTGGCATTATTGACCCAGTCAACATTTTAGTGCTCCTTGATTGGCTTGATTTTTTATGTTTGATTTGCAGATGTGTCTGGTTTCATGAATGGATGACTCGGATAAGACTGATTTGTCTAGTTTTGAGTATATCCCTCACTGTCTAAGACAATTAATAGTTTGATTGATGATTGATTGAATCATTTGATTGATGACATATTGGAATGTTGATAAAGCCGAGACATATGACTCCATTTCCAATTTGTGAAGCTCATAGATTTGACATTTGATTGATTTTTTTTTCATGATTCATTTGTTCATGATAGAGATGATTTATTGCTGAGATTTTGCAATATTCAATTTTTTATGATTGATTTCTTCAGGACATTTTTCTTGTTTTAGGATTTTTGATTACTTTTTAAGATTTTTAGATTTTTTCAGGACTTCTTTTAGAATTTTTAGATTTTTTCAGGACTTTTTAGGATTGCCTCCTAGTTTTGTAAGCCATGGATAAACGTGATGTCTCAAAGGGGATTATACTTCTATAATAAGCATGGGTACTCAATCTTGCATGTGGAGAGTAAAAACTTTAATCTTTTGGATTTCATTGATGGTGAAGTAGGACCTTAACACTTGGCACATGTTTACCAGGTTTTCACCAAGGTACCTGCCCAATAGTGCCTATTTTCTAGGTTTTCACTAAGAGAGAAATTTTGTTTCTCTTTAATTTTTCTCTTTTTTTGTTTTTTCCGTTGTCGCCTAGGTTCATATTTGCCAGGTTTTCACCAAGGTAACTTTTTGATTTTTTTGTATTTTTCAAGATATTTAGATATACTCTCTTGACCTTGAGACCTTAGGTGTAGAAGATTTTTGAGGTGCATGTTGTTGATATAACCCGTAGTTTATCTCCTTCTTGATTTTCCAATTGATATGCCCCACTGTTGCATGATGTGATGATGATGCATGGTCCTATCCAATTATGCTTGAACTTGCCTGGTTTAACTCTTTCTCCTTGATTCTTCTAATTTTCCATGAGGACAAGATCTCCTACCTCAAAGGTATGTGGCCTAACTTTCTTGTGATAATTTATTCTAAGGCAATTCTAATATCCTTGTAAGTTATTTAGTGCATTTTGGCATCTCTCATCTAACAGTTCCAGTTCACTAAGTCTAGCAGCTTTGTAGTCTTCATCTGATATGATATTCTAATGGATGGGATTTCAAATTTGAGGGATGGGACCACCTTTGATCCATATACCAAGGAGAAGGGAGTTACTCCTATAGGTGTTCTCACACTTTTTGTGTATTCCCATAATGCGGGACTTAGCTGCATATGCCAGTCTTGACCAGACTCATTGACCGTTTTCTTCAAGATTTTCAGGATGGTTTTGTTAGTGGCTTCAGCTTATCCATTCCCTTGGGGATAGTAGAACAAAGAGAAACCTTGTTTTATTTTGGAACTTCTCATAGAGATCATCAATATCCTGGTTTTGAAAAGGTGTACCATGATCAGTGATTATGGTTTGAGGGATTCCATACCAAAAAATGATGTGATTCAGTATAAACATGGAAATATGTTGTAAGAGGAATTTCTTTCACCCATTTAGTAAAGTATTATGTTACTACAATTATGTATTTATGACCATTAGAGGATGTTGGTGTAATATTCCCACTAAGTCAAATCCCCATTTTGAAAAGGCCACAGTGAAGTGATGGGGTGGAGGTCTTGATCTGGTGCGTGAAGAAGATCTTCATGTATCTAACATTGTCGACACCTTTGTACATATTTGTTAGCATCTGTCTCTACAATCAACTAATAATATCCCATCCAAGTGATCTTCTTTTCCAAACTATTGCCACCTGCATGGGCCCCAAAAATTCCTTCATGTACCTCATATAAGGCTCTCTGGGATTATATAGAAGTGAGACATCTTAAAAGTGTTCCATCTAGACTTCTTTTATACAAAGTATTAGCGAGAAGGGTGTACCTAGAGGCTTGTCAGATAAGGGACTTATTTTGGTTTCTAGATAGGTCAGGTGATAGGGTATTGTCTTGTAGGTAAGTATACACATCATGATACCAGGGGGAATCAGGATAAACAAGGACACACACTGACTCTGTTATTGGAACCTTATATGTTGGTATGATCAATTGTTCTACCAGAAATTGGAATCTAGTTTCATTACCTAGCATGTTGATCAAGGATGATGTAGTAGCCATTGCATCTGCTGCTTTGTTCTGAACCCTTGGAACTTGTTCAAATACAATGTAATGAAAAGAAGCCCTCAGTTTGTCCATCAGTTCTCTATATGGGACCAGTTTTTTGTCTTTGGTCATGTAATCATTGTTGACTTGATTCATAACCAACTGGGAATCACCATAAACTCTCAGGTTTTTTTTATCTTCCATTGTATAGTTGTTTTCAACCCGATGGCCAGAGCTTCATACTCAGATATGTTATTTGTACATGGAAAGTTGAGTCGTAAAGATTTATGAATTGCATCATTTTGTGGAGTGATGAGTACTATTCCTACTCCTGCACCATGGTTTGTATATGATCCATCAAAGAATAAATGCTAGACTTATATTTTTGGTTGTATTACAAGGATTGATTCATTTGGAAAGTCGGACACTATAGGTTGATCTAGAATTGGTGCATCTGCTAGTTGATCCAAAATAACCTTCCCTTTGATATCCTTTCAGTCTATGTATTCTATGTAAAACTCACTTAAGATCATGACCCATTTGGTGAGTCGTCATGTTGGTGCTACTTTACTCAACAAGTATTTCAATGAATCTATGTGTGATATGAGCTTTTTTTTATGACTCAACATATAATGTCTAACTTTTGAGAAGCACATAAAACTGCAAGACATGACTTTCCTATTGCTGGATAATTTAGTTTGTAGCCCACCAATGTCATACTGATGTAGTAGATGACTCTTTCCTTTCCCTAATCATCATTTTGTGCCAAAAGAACACCTAGTTCTAATTCCGTTGCTGATATATAATAGGAGTGGCCTGCCTAGATTTGGTGGCACCAATACAGAGGACTTCAGTAGATAATCTTTGAAAGTTTGAAAATCTTGTTCAAATTATTTTTTCCATACAAAAATTACATCTTTATGTAGTAGGTGTTCAAATAGATGACACTTATCTCCATGTTGGGCAATGAATATTCTGATAGATTGTTATATGCCTTGTAGACCACATAGTTGTCTCAGATTTGTAGGTGGTGGCATGTCTAGAATGGCCTTAACTTTTTCTGGATCTACTTCAATTCCTTTGTATGATACAATGAATCCCAGGATCTTTCCAGAATTAACTCTGAATGCACACTTCTTTGGGTTGATTCATACCTTATATTCTTGCATTCTATCAAATATCAAACCCAAAACTAGTAGGTGAGTTTCCCTGAGTGTTGACTTGGCTAGTATGTCATTGACATAATCTTCCATTATTTTAAGAGTTAGATCATGAAATATTATTTTCATTGCTCATTGATAGGTGTCACTTGCATTATTGAGGCCAAATGGCATCACATTCCAGCAATAATTTCCCCATGCACATTTGAATGTTGTCTTATGTTGATCTTCTGGTAAAATCTTTATTTGGTTATATCCTGAGAAGCTGTCCATGAGTGAAAACATTTGATGTCTTGCTGCCAGATCAACTACCATGTCAATATTTGGTAGAGGAAAATCATATTTAGGACAAGCTTTGTTCAAGTCTCTGAAATCTATGCATATACGGATCTAACCATTATGTTTTTTAACTGGCACCAAATTTGATATCCAATCCACATAGGGAATGGGTCTTATGAACCCTACATCTAAGAGTTTCTTCAATTCTGCTTTGACTAGTAAGGCAATGTGTGGATGCATCTTTCTTAATCTATGTTTAATTGTCTTTGCATTTGGAAAAAGTGGCATATGATGTAGTATGATCTCTCGATCCAAACCTGGCATGTTTGCATAAGACCAAGTGAAGTTGATTTGTCTTTCTTTGAAGAAACTAATGAACTTTTCTCTTTCCTCAGGTGTAAGTGATTTCGCCAAATAGAGATTTTTAGGTTTCTTTTAATCCCCTAGATTGACTTCCTCTGTTTCTTCTGCTAGCAATGTTGATTGTTCTTCTTTAAAGGGGAGGAGTTATAAATTTTCCATCCTCTAGCACCTCAGAGAGGTTTTCACCAAAAGATACCTCCTTTATATTTTCTTTTTCATGGTCAGAAAGTTCCTTTTGGTTTTCACTTAATGACTATTCTTTTTGTTTTTATTTTTCTTTTGCGACTAGAAAGAGGAGCCTCCTTCCCAAAGTATGTTGATCTATCTAAGTCAAAGGAGAATCCTACCTTGTGATCTCTAGATGGTATTCCTTCATGAAACCCCATTAAATATGCAATGGCTTCATCATTTTCAAAAATATCCATGTCAGGTTGTCCTTGTTAGTCCCAATCTATTAACTTAGGGTAGACTAGACAAAGGGTCATGTGGGAGGATGACTCAGTTTGGGTGAATGGAACCACAGTGATAGTTCCAACAAACTCAAAATTGGAAGTAGACACATCACCTAAGGAATTGACATCGACATGTTTATCGATACAGAGTTGATCTTCTAGGTTCATTTGGTCGAACATTTCATTAAGGTATATGGTACTAGTGGATCGAGGGGAATAGTCAAGAATGGGTGACTCAGAGTTATGGAGGGAAAGCCACTCATACTTGTGGGAATCAGTCATGCTATAATGCTCGTTAGATGTGTCACTTTCCTCATTGTCCCAGATAGTCTAATTAATTTTTATTTTGGAATTTGAGGGTTCCACTTCTAGGGCAATAATTGTTGGAGTATATTGCTTATTACGTCATGCTCTAGATTTTTCCCCCAGTTTAATTCTAAAATCTATTGTTGGTCTACTATTATATATTGGATGGTTGTACTAGTTCTATTTTGACCATATCCTAGTACTCTTATGTTCCTTTGGGTTGGTGGTAAAGACAATTCCACCAATCCTAGTTGTCTTTCCCCCAGACTAGTCTTATCCTCATATCCATATTTTTGCAGCATAGTATAGCTAGCTCCATATTGTGGCAAAGTTATATGTGCTTGAGGTGTCTCTTGAGGATCTTGATATAACCAAGTGTTGATGTTTGGATCAAAGGGGTTTTCTTTAGCTATGTCTCCCCATTTGACAATTGGGGTTGGTGGACATTTGAATAACACTGGTTCTAGAGTTTTATTTGTTTCCACTTATCTAGGAATTCCATATGATATGGGATATTGAGGCATGTTAGTTATGGTAAAGGCTTCCTTATATTTGTATTCACCACACCCTTTGTCTTTAATTGATATTTTACCTGCCTTTCTTGGTATGTCCTTAGGAATGGAATCAAAATTGAAAGGAATACTTGCTTCTTGATTCAAAGGTCCCTGATTATCTGTACTGCCTCTTATAGTGTTACAATATTGGAAGGGGTTGGGATCTCCCTCAATGATGATCTCTTCTCCTTGGTAGGGAAATTTTATGCACTAGTGATAAGTTGAAGGGACAACTTTCATTTTACGTATCCATGGCCTTCCGAACAACATGTTATATCCTAATTCAAGGTCTTGGATTTGAAATGGAGTGCTCTTTATGACTAGCCCTATCTTAAATGATAAAATGAGGATACCTTTTGATGACTTTTATTCCTCATCATACACCCTGATATTGATCCTACTGGTGACATGAATGCTAGATTCTGAGTAGCCCAAGGTTTTTATCACTTTAAGAGTACACATGTTTAACCCAGCCTGCCATCAATGAGGACTCTTCAGATCATATGTTTATGCACTTGGATAAGAACATACAGTGGATGATTGTGTACAGGATTGTGTGGTGCCACATCATGGTCTATAAATGTAGCATGTTTATTGGCATAAATATAGTTGACCATGGTTTGGATTGGAATCTTTTGTGGGATTAGTTGGGGTAGTTGAGGTGGAGGCATTCCTTGCAAAACAAACTTGAAATGTCGTGTTGTGACAACACATTTGGCATTGGTATCTATGATAGTAATCATAACAACTTGGCTATCTAAATGATTTATGCAACTTATATTTCTATTAGAGTTGGCATAGGTATAGTTCACTTTCTTGGAATGTCCACCAGATGCAGAGGCTTTCCTTTTATTATGGTCGTGAAACATATTATTGAAGATAGTGTGATCTTTTGTACCCTTGGAATGGGTATTTGTAACATCAATTACCCCTTGTTATATTAGGTCTTGTATATCATTTTTCAATCGGTAGCAGTTTGATGTCTTGTGTCCTTTGACCTGATGATACTCACAAAAGTAGTTATCCTTCCACCACTTGGGTTTCATAGTACCATGTTTGTACTCTCTAATTTTTGGTAGAGTGATATTATTGGTTTGAATCAACTTTTTCAGTGTTGATTCTATAGACTCTCCTAATGGTGTGTACTCACATTTAGGAAAAGGAAACCTTTTTGGGCATTGTGTGTTGGGTTGGTTGTGTCACACAACTGCTTCTTGAGCAATGGGTGTTTGAATCTAAGTATTCATCTGTTGAGTGTGCACCATGGGTTTTTGATTAGTCATGGGTGCTCCTTGTAATGAAACCTTGAGTTAAGCATAATTTACTATTTTGACGTCAATGACAGCATCGTTGGTGAAATTCTTATTTTTATTCCACCATTTGGCCTTATCCGTTGCATTCTTGTTTGTGTCCATTTGGGTAGGATCTGCAAGGATTCCTCTCTTGGCCAAGTTTTTCTCACATCAAACTCCCCATTCTATAAGTTGTTTGAAATTTGCAGCGAGCTGGAGCTCTATTGTAAATGACATGTCTGGGATTATATTTTTTACGAATATGACTATTAGGTCTTGTTCGGGCACATCATATGTTATTCCTATTTGTAGTGTTTCTCCATCTTTGTAAGAATTAAACAAAGGATTCGCCGTCTTTTTTCTTAATGTCACAAAGGTCATTGATGTTGACCTTGCATTCTATGTTGTGATGGAAGTGAGCAATAAAATTTTCAGCCAATTCTCCCCAAGATTGAATGTCATGGGTAAGTGTGAGAACCATTCCATTGCTGGTCCATCTAGACTTTGTGAAAATAGTTATATTAGTTAAGTTTCATCATGTGTGACTTCAATTCATCTAGCAAATAATTCCCTGATGTGTTCCATACAGTTGGTGTTGCCTCTGTATTTGTAAACTTTAGGCACTGAGAAGTGTGTGGGAAATTGTGACATGTGCAATGAGTGATCAAATGGGTATGGGTACAAGTCCTTTGTTGTGCAAGACTTGGTTTGTCCCTGATTTTGTATGTCCATCATTTGTGTTTGTAGATTCTACACTATTTGTATTAGTATGCCTGTTGGAGATTGAGGAAAATTCCTTTCATTGAATCTCTATGCCATGTTTTGTATAAGGCTTCACCTTTGAGTTCCTTGTATTGGGACATATGTTCTCCTTGGAATTTTTTATTGATTTCCCAGCGTGTGATTTTGATATTTGGGTATCTGAATGGTCCACGTTTTTTGGTATTTATGTTTTTGGGATGCCTGTTGGAATAAAGGTGTATCCTTTGGAAGATGTTGACTAAATGTCAAACCTACAAACATTAATCTGTGTTGTATGGAAGTATTAAATCCAAAGCTAGTAGGGATAGACAACAGTGTCTGAGTAGTTGCAAATGGGTTATTTCTCATTTGGGGAATTGATGAGATAGCTTGAGCGCTTGACGTTAAAGGTCATGAGGAAGATGCTTGAGATGAACTCATAATAATAGGTGCACTCAGTTGGTAGCCCATCATGTTTTTGGTGGATGATGTACTAGCTTGATTGGTTGAGCTAGTTTGGGTAGACGTAGTCTGTGTTGATGTCGTGGTTGTTGATGATGGAAAAGACAAGAATTGAAACACTACAAGATTAATTTGAGAGTTTTGAGTTGTTATTTGTCCTATTAGTGGGTTTTTAGGCCCTATCATTGATATATTGAATTCAGCGGGGAACTTGACCTCCCTTTTTTATCAACATAGCTAGAAATATTTTAGGGTTTGTTTCCACAACAATATCAACCACTTGTGCGGAATAAGCATATTTATTTATGTCTTCAATCTCTTCCTCTATGACATATTGAAATATAGTTGGTATTTGGGAACCATGAGGGATTGTATGCACATTTTCAATGTATAAAGTAGGATCAATATTTTTGAATGGGTTGTCCTCTTTCTCTATTTCCCACGGGGGAAACTGGTTAATGTAGGATTCATCTAGTTGGGTTCTATCCTTTGACATAGTATAAGTTCCTCCATAAGGTATGAAAGACATGGTGTTATCCAGGTTTTTTAACTAAAATGAGTGATATAAAGCAAACAAAAGGGATAACCTCTCGAAGAGGGTTTGAGTACCTATTTTGACAAGGGTAATTCTAAGAACAAATTTTGATTTTTCGTGATCTCAGAGAGTGGTGATGTAAGATATTTATTTTGACTCTTGCCTTAGATGAGACAAAGTCACTGATAAATATTGATTAAGCTAAGATAATGGGATCAAGATATTCTAAAACTAAACTTTTGAATTATCAATGGTAAACAATAGTTGAACTGACAAAGAGGGATGATCCTAGATGTTTTGAGATTCACACTAATTCTTTGTTATTTCCTTAGATGTGTACACTAACCTTTCACATGAAATGAGGAATCTTTTCAAAGGTTTTAGACTGATAAAATGTAGAGTTTTGATAGAGGAATTCAATTTGTCTTGATAGAATGAAAGCAAGGGTCTATAGGTTGATTGTGGTATAATTTCGTTGATTGTAGCATAATGAAAGGTCAATTGTGGTAAAATTTCAGTGATTGCGGAAATAAAGGGATCAATTGAGGCAATAAAGGACTCAATTATGGTAATCTTTTGTCAATTACGTCAAACTTCCATCAATTGTGGCAACATGCGACAGTCTTGAAAAATGATTACAGTTTGGGAATCTATCTGATAAAATGATCTTTTGGAACAATGATTTGATTCTTGAACACTTTGATTGACACCCTAGAGTTTGAACATGTTTGATTCATTTTGACAGTGTGAGATGTTGGTTTTGCATTTCGAAAACTGATCACACAAGCAATCACAATAGACACAGTATTTTGAAGATCCAAGAATAAAAAGTGTATGTTCTACAACTTTTCCAATTTGCAAGGTTTTCACGTGGTTAAAATAGAGACAATCAGATTAATCTTCGGTCAATTGGCTTCAAGATGCAATATTATAGGCCTAATTCTTTTGATGTTCATCATCTCACACAAAAAAATTCATGGTACTAGGACACAAAGATCCACGGTATAGGTGCCTGTGTTTTTCCCTTTCTCAAATATTGTTGTCATGCTAATGAAAATCTCTTTCATCAACACAATATCTTGAAACACATATGATGGGAATCTTGGGAGAAAATTATGTAACCCCTTGCACTATAATAAAACACTTATTCAGGGAAGAAACAGGTAGGTCTCAAATTAACCAAGTTATAGTAATGTCCGTGGACTCTATCCAATCGATTTGTATGTGTGTGACTCACTTAAGAGCCTAGTTGACCATGCTAGCTACTTAGGGATACTTCACCTGATCTAGGTTATCATCAACACACCTGGCCTGAGCTTGGCTAGATATAAAACAGAGTTTTGGCCCACGTCTTGTTTATACATTGATCAAAATGATTACTAGTTTAAGGTTGTTCACTGAGGAAGAAGTAATTTTCCCATAAATGCCTCTCTAAAAGTGAAAATGATGTTATTCTAACAAATTGTGCAAGTGCACCAAAGACTCAAGATACAAGGTTAATCATTTAAGCACCAAAATATTAAATGTGAACTGAGCTATCATCCATACATGCACGCGAGTTCAATTTTAAGCCCAAACCAAATGATGATTACTTGTTTAATTTTATATGCACCAAATTCAAAGATTCTTTGCCTTGTTCAATTATTAACCACCACATCAATTTTATGCACCAAATTGAAAGATGAGATTGTGTTGTTTGAACATACACTTTTCTTTTTAGGCACCAAAAGACAAATGAATTAATTTTAGATTTATCAACATCAAGTAGTTTCCGCGCCACAAGCTATCAAGAAATATTAGTACTAAAAAATCCTAACAATCAAAATGAGTAATATTCAGAAATGCCTAGATTTTTAAGGCCATTAATGCTCATGGTAACTTTATATTTGGCTGCAAAATACTTAAGAGAATCAATAAACATGTTGAAGGATTCGCTTTGGTCTTCATCTATGATTGCTAAGGCTGCCTTTTGTTATGTGTAGTAATGAGCGACTCTTCTTATGGATGCTTTTGGTCACCTAAACTCGGGGTATGTCTGATTATGCTTGTTTCCATTAGTCATTTGTTCAGTCTTGTATAGAAACCGATAAAGAATCAGATCTAATCAACAAAGTGATGAAATAGATAAATTGTGAAATAATTCTAACAGTTGTGAAATAGGATCTGCAATTGCAAAATCCTTCCGTCAGATGTGAAATTCTTCTGCTAGATACAAAAAATTTCAGGCAATTGTGAAATAATGTTGTCAATTGTGAAATAGTACTGGCAATTGCAAAATAGTACTAGCAATTGTGAAATTATTCCGTCGATTGTGAATAGTGCTAGTAATTGTGAAATTATTATGTCGATTGTGAAATAGTGTTGTCAATTGCAAAACAATGCCTGAACCAGAGACTGGAAAATGACAGAAGTCAATTGCAAAATACAATAAGAAATTACAAAATTACAGAGAGTGATTGCGGTAATAAACTAGGTGATTACGGTAAACGTTCATCAATTGCTGAAAACTTCTGCCAATTTCAAAATTACAGAATTTATCAAAAAAAAAAATGAAACTGTGGTCGTACGACCGAGGCCGTGAAATTTTGTTTGTCATCTACAGGCTATTATCATGTTGTTTGATTCACATTGGGTTCACCAAAATGTATAGATCCAATCTGACACACTCAAACTAGGGTTAGTAGTACCAATTTGCAATGGGGGAAAGAAATCAAAACTAATAAGAACAAACCTATAGATAATAAAATAATAAGCAAAATAGAGGAAGACAAACGAATGCAAACCACAATTCTTGAAGCTTATATTGCTTCTCTCTACTCCTTCTGAAACATTGTATGAATGGTGCTCAATATTGGTATTGACAATGTCTGTGACTTGGGAGTGTTGAGAAAATGAGCTCAATGTGATAATGATTTTTCTTGATGCCTCGTATAAGAATCATGCGGAGTATTTGTGCACAAATCTTGAAATTCGAGATCCTTCAAATGGCTGAGAAGGGTTGATTATATAGAATATGAAAAATGATTTGGATGGATGAGATTGATCCCAAAAATTGGATGATGAACGGTTGAGATCAAAAGGAATTGGAGAAATAATCAGTAAACTCCACCTCTTTAACTAAAGAAAAGAGAGGATAGTTTAGTTAACTAAAAATATGATTGTGAGTTACCTTTTGGAATTGAAGAGAAGGCTTGGAGTCACCTCTTGGAACTGAAGAGTTGAATTGGAGTTACCTGCTGGAACTGAAGAGTTGAATTGGAGTTACCTCTTGGAATTGAAGAGTTGAATTGGAGTTACCTCTTGGAACTGAAGAGTTGATTTATTTGAGTATTTATTTAATTTTAGAAATTAAAATACTCAAACATGAGATAATTAAAATTTTATTTTGATTTAAATAGAATATTTGAGTGAAATTAAATTAATTTAATTAGAAGCATAAATTAATAATTTTAAATATTTGATTTTAAACTTTATGAAATCAAATTTAATTAACTAATAAAGATTTATTTTTTTATCGGTAATAGGCCTAGGCCCTTTATATTATAAAATTAAATGGTTACAAAGTTGATTTTCTATTCAAACGGGTACTGGTAGGAAAGAGCGGGGAAGAAAACCTCACGTCTACCTCAGGACCTTGGTCCTATACATTAAAATTTACATAATAAAAGGGGCATAGGTAGTATTAATATATTAGGTGATGGAGGGAGCGCAAAAAACTAGGTTTTTGAGTAGGGTCCAGGCATTTGATTCGACAAAAAAGAAAGGCAATACTCAAGCGGTTGGTGGTAGAATCCCTCATAGGGTACGCAAGAGTGAGGAGGTTGATAGGGTCTTCCCAATTCAAGATATAAGAAACAAGGTTTTTAATAAGGAGGCATCCAAACCCTATCAAACTCCTTTTTGGGTTTTTCATTCGGGACAGTGGGTGGATGAATTAGTGCAAAATAGACGTCAATAGGTTTTCCAGAAAGGATCGTGGGTGGATAAATCTTGGAAGGAGGACATTTGGAATCGTCGGTCTTCTCAGCACCCATCAAATTGGTTGTTCTGCAAGCCACAAGGGAAATAGTTCAATAACCAGAGGCACAGGAGGATCCAGGACAAGAAAGTTAGGTTTGACATTTGTGGCTCCATTTCTCCCTCTCGTCTTCAAGAGTCGATGGAAATATCTATTCCCCCAAAAGATAAACCAAGTTATTTGGTCGTAAGTCATGATGCAACCATTCTGGCAGCTCCCTTCAATCTGATTGCTCTGTCTAAGTTACAGGTCATCAATGAAATCTCTCCAAGAATGTCAGGTCAGGGGCATTAGGATGAGAATAGAGTCCTCATCACGGAGCCAATGTCCTCAAACATAGTTCAAGATTTACGGGCTCGAGTGATTATTGGTAATATTTGGAACCATACTCCTTCAAATTTGGAAATCGTAGATTGGGCTGCTAGGAACTGGGCTGGTGTGCATACAAATTTTATGGTAGATAAAGGGCTAGGGTTTTTTATAGCCAATTTTAAAGATAAGACTAGTAGAGATAAGATCCATCATTTTAAGGGATGGTTTTTGAAGGGATGGGGTATTAATACCCAAATCTGGTATCCAAACTTTCAACCTATCAAATGCCAGATGAAATTTTTCCCATTCTAGATCTCTTTCCCAACCCTTTAGAATTTCACTAGCTCAAAATTCTAGATATTATGGCCAACAAACTGGGTATCTTCTTGCGACATGATTGGGTGGCTTTAGATGACTATAAATCTACTCTGAGAATATGCCTCCTTAGAGATATTAATACCACATGGTCTAAATCCCTCTACCTAGAATCTAAGTTTGGATCCCTACAGCAGATAGATTCTCTTGATGACTCCTCACTTGTGTCATCAGGAAGCTCATCTCTCGGTCACCTTGAATTTAAATGTCAGGAGGGTGCCAATAGAGTCTGTCAGGATGTGTGCTCCTCTCCATCAGCTTGTTGTGCCCCATGGGTTGAATCTATTATTCTCCTTCTAGTATCCTTTCATATTCACCGGGAGCATCAAATAGGGGTGCCCACCTCTTGCAAGGATTTAGGTCATTTTTTTTATTCTTGGCAGACATCTTAACTGCATGTTTCTGACGTAGTTCTGCAAGTTTTTCACCCAATTCCTCCATAGGCATTAGGGATTAATTAGCATGGTTGTATCCACTTTGATACTGCTCAAGATGTTTCTGGGAAAGGGGATATCTCGGGGAAAGGGTGTAGCGGGAATCCCAGCCAATCTTCAAAACATAATGGGTCTCAATCGAAGTCTTTACCTGATCAAAATGTTTCAGGTAGAAAGACCAATGTGCAGTCTAGTCAATCTTCTTATCATTATTCTTCTCCATCTGAGGTCATACCACTAAACCCAAAAGTTACACATCAATCCCTCCCAAGTATGGTTGATAATCACATTATGCCACAACTGACCCCTACATGAAAATCTTCATGGCATAAACATAACTTGAAGATAGAAAGTCTTGCATTGGATTATGAACTAGATTGGCCTTCTAAGGATGACTTGGGGATAATAGGGCCATCTCCTCCTATCATCCCCTCTGCTCGCAAAAATCTTCAACATAGTTTCCTTATGGAATTAGACCCAAACACCTCTACTTTTGTCTCACCAAATTGTCATAATGGTCTTCTATCACCTTCGGCCTGCCTCTCCCCTTTAATGGCTATCAAGGAAAACATGATAACTTTGTATATGGGCTTAGGGGAGGATGTTCATGGGATTTCAAAGGCAGATGTTGATAGAGTGGTGGAATTGATGTTGCTTGGGGTGACAGATGTTAATAGTGACTTGGCAGTCAGGGGAAGGGAACCCAACTCATCAAATATTCTTACTGCCCCTTCGAAGGTCCCTAATGAGGAAGTCTCTCCTCGTGCCTGTAGCATTGTTTAGACTGAGGTGGATACCTCAAAAATCAGAATCCTTTCTTCAACCAAGAAATATAGAGGTCATCCTGCAAAAGGGAAGAAGACTACGGATGAAATTGTTGCAGGAGTCCAATCCACTTTACCTTTTTAGTCACTCAGTAGGAAATTAAAAGATGAGGTTGTTGTTTCAATAGAAAAGCGAATGAAAATAGGTAGGAGAGAAACAGGCTCTCCGAGGCAGATATGAGAATTTTATCTTGGAATGTTAGAGGCATTAATGCCTCTAATAAGGCCTGACTTATCAAGGAGCAAATTTTGATAAGCAAGGTAGATATTGTTCTGCTTCAAGAAATGAAATTGTCTCATGATAAGGGGTCAAAAACTTTTGGTGCATGGAAGGGATGGTATTTTCTCCATTCTTCATTGGAAGGCACCTTAGGTGGCCTTGAAATTCTCTAGAAGACTCACAAATGCAAGGTAACTCTAGTTCTATCCTCCCCTAATTGGGTTTTGGCTAAAATTTTAGTATTTGGACTTTCTTTTTCTTTGTTCAATATTTATGGCCCAGTCTCAGTATCAAGAAAACAGAGGTTGTGGGATGAATTGTCACTTACAATCTCCAAAATAGGTGCTTCCAAAATTATCCTCAAGGGAGACTTTAATGCTACCTTGGGTGACAGTGATAAAATAGGGGGGGGGACTCCCTCTTACAAGGTCACTCAAGATTTTAAGAATTTTGTTGAGGGCAATGCCTTAATCAATTGTTGCCATACAAATGACAAGATTACATGGTCCAATCAGTGGAAGGGTAATCACTTTGAGGGAGTACGCCTAGATAGATTCCTTCTTAACCCACAGTGGTTAATGTTAAATGCTAGCTTCCATTCAAATATCTTATCCATAACAAGTTCTAACCATTTTGCAGTATCGTTGGAAATAGAATTGGTTAGTAATACTTTCAAACCAAGATCTTATTTTAAGTTTGAATGGATGTGGTTTAGGGATCCACAATTCTCTCAGCTACTACAACTATGGTGGTCCCAATACCCAGTGGTAGAGGGATACAAAATGTTTCAACTAGCAAATAAACTGACATTCATGAAGGCAAAAATTAAGGAATGGAATCAACACAACTTCAGAAATATCTTTGCAGAAAAACACAGTCTTCAAAGCCAACTGGATGGCTGGAATGAACACATCCTACATAATGGATTGACACAATAGGTGCATGACACTTAGAAATCCATTCATGAAAGATTAGAAGAAATTCTCTTGAGAGAGGAGACTTTTTGGAGACAACGATCGAGAGAGTTATGGTTGTCTGAAGGGGATCAAAATATGAGTTTCTTTCATGCCTCGGCAAAAATAAAAAGGCAAAAGAATGCAATTTTACAAATAAAATATGCAAATGGTTTTACATTGAAGGAAGAAAAGGATCTCCAAGGGGAAGCAGCCTAATTCTTCCAATGCCTCCTTAGCCGCCCGGCCAATTTGGATCCACCTTTTGATCCCAATCTCCACTTCATCCCAGACCTGATCTTCGAAGAAGACAATAAATTTTTGATGCACCCTTTCTCCTTAGAGTAGGTTAAGTCATCAGTTTTTACCATGAAGGAAGACAAGGCTCCTGGCCCGGATGGGCTTACCCCTCTCTTCTTTCATAAATGTTGGGAATTTATGAAGCTAGACATCCTCAAGGTAGTGGAGGAATCTAGGTGGAACTCTTGCATGTTTAAGCCCTTCAATAACACCTTTCTCACATTAATTCCTAAAGGTGCTCATCAGGATTCCTTCTCAGACTTCAAGCCAATTTCATTGTGTAATACTATATACAAAATTATTACCAAATCCATCTCATTCTGCCTTAGTAAAATTATCCCCAAAATCATCTCTGAATAGTAGGGCAGTTTTTTCTAGGGAAGGACATGGTGGAAGGGGCCCTGATCAACCACAAAATTCTACACTCAATCAAGGTTCAAGTTATTAAATCCATGATCCTTAAATTGGACATGATGAAGGCATATAACAGAGTTAGCTAGGGTTTCCTCAAACAAGTGATGCTTAAAATGGGTTTTAACAAAAAAATGTATTAAATGGATTATGTCTTGTGCTACAGGAGCTAAATTATTTGTCTTAATCAATGGTTCTCCATGCAGATTCTTTTCATCTTCTCAAGGGATACGTCAAGGGGACTCATTGTCCCCTTTCCTCTTCATCATCATGGATGAAGGGTTGAGAAGACTAATTTCCTTCAAACAACATCAAGGCTCCTTGAAGGGAATCTCACTTCATCACTCACAGCTCTTAGTTACCCACACATTATTTTTTGATGGCTCACTTATTTATGTAGACGGTTCCATTCGGGAGGCCACAATTATCAGAGATACCCTTTGAGAGTACTGTGATCTCTCAGGTAAGAATCTCAACATCACAAAGTTACAAATTTTTTTCATTAATTTACCTAAACATATTCAGGGGGATATCATAAAGCTGCTAGGTTTTGAGGTCGCCCTAATCCTGAATAAATAACTGGGGATCCCCCTTTTCCAAGGCACACTAGGCCTCTTTCTGGGACCAAATCTTCCAGTCTATATCTAATAGGATTGCTTCTTGGAAGGCCAGATGGCTTTCTCTGTCAGGGAGAATTCTGCTTGTTAGATCAGTTCTCTCTTCTATACCAAACTACATCATGTCTATATTGTTGGCACCCAGGGCGGTCATAGACAAAATTAAAAGAAGCCTCAAGGACTTTATATGGAAAGGGAATTTGGAGGGGGTCCCAAAAATTCCACTAGTTTCCAGGGATAACATCTCACTTCCTAAGGATAATGGGGGGTGGGCTTACATAACATACATTGAGAGGAACATCAGTCTCAGTGCTAAAATTTCTTGGAAGTGTTATGAAAACCCAAGCTCTTTGTGGGTCAGGATCATTCGATTGAAATATTTGGATGGGGAGAATATGGCATGCATTTTTACAATTATGAACCCTCCTCTAGGATCGACTATGTGGAATTTTGTCATGAAATGCAGAAAGGATCATTCTACCGCATTTATCTTGGATTATCAATTCTGGAGAGGAAGCAGATTTTTGGGATGACTCTTGGAATGTTCTTCCCCCCATTGCTTCTGCCACAAGCATCCTCCCATCTACCAAGAGCCTTTTTCAACAACAGTGGGGGAAGAAGGTGAGAGATTATTTTGTGTTATCCCTGATGGCTCTTGGAGTGGAGATAGAGTGGAAATACTTCTTTCAAATTGATATTCCGCGGGATCAAAGGGATTTACTTATAGCCATCCTGAGTCAGCGAACTTTTCATATCAACATGAAGTGTGATAGCCACATTTGGTCTATCGCTCCTACTGGTAGATACTCTATTAAACTGGGGTACAAGTCCCTTACTGGATCCTCTCCCCACCCAAATGCACACCTCTTCAAATTGTGTTGGCACCTTGATTTCCTTCCAAAAGCAGGATCTTTCCTTTGGCTGGAAATACTAAAGAGAAATCTTACCAGTGATCGACTATGCAGGCTGGGTATATCAGATTCTTTTAAATGTGTTTTGTGTAATGATGAACTAGAAAATGCAGACCACCTCTTGGCAGTCTGCCCTTTTACTCAAGAGATTTGGTACTAGATTCTAGGTAGATTGGGTTGGTAGGGCCCATTACTAGCAACCCTTATTGGCATCCTTGAACAATGGCCTCACATTTGGAGAATCGCTCTTGCAGCTATAACATGGTCCATTTGGTGGGAAAGGAACAAAAGGATATTCAGAAAGGAAATTTATTTAGCTGATAAAGTGTGTATCACAATTGAAAAATTGATGGCTGAGATGGTCAACTCATATTCACTCTATTCTAAGTCACTCTCCTCCATGTTCTCCTCACATGATTCAAGGATTATGAATTCTTGGCCGGCCATTGTCATCCCGTTTAAAGGTGTCCTAATTGGGAAACAATCTAAAGATGAACTATAGAGGGATTTTAAGTGGGAGCCCCTAATTCCCCTTCATTAAACTTAACTTTGATGGGGCCTCAAAGGGAAACCCGAGAGCTTCGGGGGTAGGTTTCATCCTGCGAGACTCAAATTCGAATGTGGTAAAATTTGCATGCACAAAAATTCCTAATGGCTCTAACAACATAGCGGAAGCTCAGGCTCTTTTTATAGGTATATCTCTAGCTATTACACTTGGTATTCAATACATTCACATTGAGAAGGACTCTAAAATAATCACATTGGCTCTCTCCATCCAATGTTCTCCTAGTTGGGAAATCCAGTATATCCTTCAGGATGCAAGGAAGTTGCTCTCTCATTTCTCAGAATTCAATGTCTCCCATTGCTATAGGGAGGAAAATGGTTTTGTAGATTGGCTTGCTAATAATGGAGTCAACTTGGTTAGTGTCTCTCTTTTGTGGGATAATGATACATTAATGAGTTCCTTAACATCTAAATTGGGGCATGCCTGGGCGAATAAAGAAGTCACCTTGGATGATAAATTTTACCCAACTTAATTTGGGCGAGGTGTCCACGTGGGCTCTTGTCCAATCAATGGATATTCCCATCTCACCTAACTTCACATCATGATATCACAATGCACTTGATAATAGAATCTCCACCTGATTTGGTGCATTTGAAATGTACACACCCTTTTCTACACATTATGGAACTTGGGTTCATGATGTCACTCTGGAACGCGAGGTGGTACATTATTATGGGATTTTCATATGGCTTTGTACTTTGCCGGCATTGTGTATTCATGTCCATGCTGAGGTGGTTCATTGGGTTGTGGTCACTTGGCTACCGAGATGTCACAGACAGATGGATATCTCATGACTCATGGGAATGGTTGGCAGCCTCATTTATTAATCTTTGTGGCCTTCATTATATAACCCAAATCTAATCAAAGGACTGTCATTCAATTTTCTTGGGGCTTTGGTTTAAATCTTTCTGGGTTATCTCTGCTCTTGTATTATTTTATCTAGGTTTAGTTACGGGCTACTATGGATTATAGAGCATTAAACCTGTGCATTTGGCTTCCCATGCACGACTGGGAGTGCCCAATCCCTGATGACTATATGTCTTGCCATATGTGGGTCACTTTCAACTCGCTGCCAGACACCGTGGTGGATGTTGTTCAAAGGTTTATTGGGGAAAGTGTCTTGTTCCTGTCTTCCACCTGGAGCATCTTTCATTCACAATTTTTATCATTTTACCTTTCAAATTTCTATTATATGATGCAGGACTATATACCTTTCCTGGAGATGTCTTCGAAAGTGGTTAACTAGGATTTTGCTTCGGCTGAGGATATTCACCGAGAAGTTATGGGATATGGCCTTCAAGACTCACAAGCATAGGTTGGCTGCCTCTTTCCACCAGGCATGATGGAAAAATATGTAGCTTTCATCAAGTTGTGTGATGCTTTCAAGATTGGCATGACAGACAGAGACTCAGCTTCCTTCAGACAGAGCACAACTAATCTAGTCGAGTTTATTCCAGCATCCACCTTGGTGGATGCGTACACCCTATTTGATAGCATGGAAGATATTATGGAATTCTCACAAGATGAGGTATTGGATGCTCCCTCTCCTTCACATGGCCAAGATCCTATAGACTCTCACTCGGCCACCCTAGAGTCGATGTCATCTAGACACATTTGTAAGTGTCCCTGCCACTGCCATGGCTTGTTTAAGCCCAGGGGCTGAATGTTGCATGGGATTTAATAAAAAAAATTTGGGTTTTAGGCATCCTTGGTTGGGCTTCTCTAGAATTTAATTCCTTCATGGACATTTCTATCTGCACATAGATAAGCCTCTCAGTGGGTTTTTTGCAATATGGGGATTCTGTGGGGCTTTTTTTGACCCGTCCCTGATAGTTTTTTCTGTACATGGAATATGTATAGTGGGGTTAATGTTTTATGGTTAGGATGGTTTTTTCTATGGGGTATGATCCCATTGATTCTCACATGTATGTGTGGAGAAATTTTTTTTGACATGGTCCCATCATCTCAGTTCAATTCTGGTTGTATGTTGGCAAGGATGGGAGGTTTTCTTATTACTTCTTTCCTCCCGGAGCCCTTCCAAAGTAGTTATTTAATAAAATTATAATGGACTTGTCCATTTTTGCCAAATAAAAAGGGGGGGCATACCCCAGTTTCTGTAATTTTTTATAGATGGTTCCTTTCCCTAATATCTTATGACATTAAGAATTAATTACACTTGCCCCATCATTTCAAGGTCTTTTTGAAAGGCATGTCTTTCTTACAATTAGTTTGAAAATAAATTAAAAGGAAAGATGTGCTTTGTTAGGTCCTTTTGCTGACACTTAAACATCGATCGTTCCTTTGTTGATAATAATTTCCTCTTGGGAAATTCCAAAAAGTATCATGAGTTGCACATAACTTTTCTAAACATAATTATTGCTAGTAGTCTTTGCAATATTTATTCGGAAAGAGGAAAACCAAAAGGATGTTTGTAATTGTATATTCATGTATTTAGTATGTTATTTTTTGGTATTTAATATTTCATCATAAATTTCTTAATTCTATATTTTCCTTTTGGATCTTAACTTGGCTTAATTCTAGACTTAGTGTTCTTTTGTGGTTATCTAAACCTTATATATAGGATTGGTTTTGTTTTGATTAAGTAAAAATAGGTTTTACAAGGACCCAAAACCTTTAAACAAAGTCTTATAGATGTTCAATAAATATCAACAATAAATGTGCCATAGCACCAAACTAGGAAAGCAAAAATAGCTAGCCAGCAAACAGCCTAACCAAAAAAGTCCCACAGATAAGTAGAAAAAATAGGGACAGCAAAAAAAGGACAGACCCCAAAAATGAAAGCTACATGCCCTCCACAAGTTCCTAGACCTGAATGACCATGATCTACATCTGATTAACAGAATTCTTGAAGTCTTTTGTTTCTTTGTCCTCCTTTGGACTCATCTTGTTAGTGCTAGCCCTTGTGCGAGTTCCAGGTCCAACGATCTCCTTCACCTCTCTGCAGTCCTTTTACCCTCTGTCCTAATCCAACTTATCGATCAGGATCTTTGCATGCCTAGTATAGGATTTAAGGCTCACGAGGCATTTCTCTCCTATCTTTTGAACCATTTCCTCAAGTTTTTCCACCTTAATGTTTAGATTGTTGATTTTCCTTGCAATGGCTTCTTCCACTGCCCTATCAGTGATGTCCTTCAACTATTTCTTCATTTTACCAACTTTGTTCACAATTTCAATCTGGGATTTTGAGTTGCCAACCACCTCTTTCATTTCATCCAAGCATACCGTGACAGGTTTTTCACCAATACTAATACTTTTTATGAGATTAATCTCAACTCTCATAATATCAATTTCATTTTTCATATTAGCATTCTCATCTAGCATTTTTCCCACCATGCCATTGAAATCTACAATATAGTCCTTTGTCTGCTTAATATCGTCATGCACATGATTTTTACCTGTTTCCTCATTATCATGGGAATCTATTTCCTCATACCTTGTTTCCTCTTTTTTAGTTCTTTTATCTTGTTTCTCCTTCATCTTTTCTTCATCCATCTACTCTTTGGTCTTTGTTTTCCTAGTTGGATTTTGGTCCTCTTTCTTCCATCTTTTTTGTCCTCCCTATTCTCTTCCCTATCATCCTCTCCAAGGTCAATCTCAGTATTCAAATTATTCTCCATCACGTCCTCCTCATCCAAGGAAACCACAATTTTCCTCTTGCTAGGGTTTTTACCTTTCCGAATGGTCTTGGTTCTATCCATCTCTTCTCCCTGTTTTCTTTTCTTTGTCTCTTTTTCTAGTTGTCCTCCTTCTCTTCATCCTTTTTTTCCTTCTCTATCTATGTATCCTCCGCCAGAGTCTTCTTCTTAGCATAAATGTTTTTTTAACTCTTTTCTTACTCATTTTTCTCCCCTCTGGAATGTCTTCATCAATCTCCTTGTCAGTATCAGAGCCCTCAAAAAAGTGCTTCTTATGGTTTTTCTTAGATGAAGAACCCTTTTTAGTATCACTTTTATGGGTTTTGTACCCCTTGGATTCTTCATCATCTCCTTTTGTTTCTTCCTCATACATACTATCATCCTCATCACCTTCTATTTCTTCCTCATCCCTCTAGTTCTTTTTTAGAAGAGGTCTTTCCACCTTCTTAGTTTTCAAAGCCTCGTAGATTAACAGCATAAGACCCTGGTGAGATGCATGATCTCCCTTCGGGTCTTTCTGCAGGCTATTAATAGTAAAATCTAACAAACTAATTAGATAATAGGGCAAGCTAACTTTCATATTGTGTCTAATATGATTCAATAGCATGAAGTGATGACCATAAGCTTGGGTAAACCTACCGTCAAGCATAATATAGCTAATGATCACATAAAGAACATACCTCCATCGTCTTGATATGCGCTTTGGATTATGGTAGGAAGTATCTACCTTAACTAGTCTAGCCTTCTCTTCATCTGAATCAAAGAATTTATCACAAGCCTTATCAGATATCACTCTATCTCTATAGAGCTTGATTCCCTCCGTGCCCATTCTAGTAGCCTCAACTATTATCTCCTTTTTTACCTCCATGTACTGGTTTCCCACCATCACCTTTCCATATTTCTAGGTCTTATAAAAAATCCTAGAAACAAAAGGATTTCTACCATGAAGCCTTTCCAGAAACACCACCATCCTACCTTCCTTCAGACTCTTCCAGACTTGTTTCATTTTTCTCCATTCGTCATAGTTTACAAGCTCCCAACTCTTCTTACTTCCACCCATCTTTGCTCTCTGCTATGAGTTTTTGTCTCTGTGATAATTCTTGAGAAAGTTGTTAATAATACCACACCTCACTCTCATAAAATCCAAATACTTATCTAGCTTGTAATCACCACTAAGTACTTTCTCCTTAGATAGTAATTATGACAAATCACTTCCGCATTAAAAAACTTTATGAAACTTACCATTTATGACCTTTTTCTGTCTACTCCTCAAACGATCACTATCAAGTAATGATTTGGCTTGATAAGGTGTGTCTTCTTCATCATTCCATTGTGTTACCACCTCCAGCTTACAATCCATGTTGGCGGCCCAGTCAGCAACACCATTGGTCTCTCAAAAGTTATGTGAAACAATGCAATTTTCAAAAGATTGGATGATAGCTTTAGCATTTTGCATTATGTTATAAATAGACCATGAGGCGGGAGTTTCATTATTCAGACATTTAATAATATTGAGGGAATCTCCCTCTAACCACACCTTATTACAACCTTTCTCCTTAGCTAAGATAAGACCTTGAAGGGCAGCATTAGCCTCAACATTATGATTGGTTTGGATGCCAATAGGGATAGCTTTAATATCCCTAAAAACTCCTTGTTCATCTCTTATGACCATCCCACACCCAGCCACCCCCGGATTTCCCTTTGAGGCACCATCAAAATTTACTTTCATCCATCCACTAGGAGGGCATTCCCATATTGCTTCCTCTCTCTTATCTTTATTATCCTGTTTCCTGAAATTTCCTTTTATTTTCCAGTTATTGAAGAATGTAATATCCTCCTCATTCAGGGGCTCCATAGCTTTGTCCTTTAATAATAATTTTTCTTTGATAGCTCTCTTAATTTTATAGAATACCTCCTTCTCACTAGCCACTTTATTTCTAAAAAATCTCTCATTCCTTTCTCTCCAAACTCCCCAGAAAACATAGGGAAGAACAAACTTCCACACCTTGACCACCGTTTCATTCTTTGAAGGATGGTTCCAAGAGTTAAAAAGACTCTTCATGTCCTCAGGGAAAACCCACTCAATATTAAGAATTTGAAGGAAGTACTCCCATATAAATCTGGTATAGGGACAATGAATAAACATATGATCCACACTTTCCTCATCCTGGTTACAAAGGTAACATCTATTCACAATTATCATACCTTTTTTTCTAAGATTATCATTAGTCAAAACTTTATTTTGCAAAAAAATCCAAAAAAAGACATTGATCTTTGGGGTGAGGTCCTTAATCCAGGCTTTAGCCCAACATGGCTCATTCAGATCATCAAACTCTTGGTATTACAGAGAGGATATAGTTAGGATCCCATTTAGGTTGTACTTCCATATAATATTGTCTTCGTCCTCAATCAGAATAGTAGAATTAAGAATTTTATTGAATTGTCCAATTGTATTGTCAATAACCATTAGATCTTTCGAGTGATCCATGTCCTAGTATTCCTCCACTTTCCTCCCAAATCTAATTTTTCATTGGCTCTCAAATTTCCTCCATTCAGGGCATTCCTTGAGGGGGGTTTGTAAGATCCACTCATCCTCCAAAAAAAGAACATTTCTGCCATTGCCAACTTTCCATTTGATACTTTTTTTATGCTATCTTTATTTTTCATAGCATTTATCCATATAAAAGAACCTCCAACTCCCCTATCCTTGTCAAGAAAGGTAGCAAGGTATGGGTGCTCCTTATTGTATTTATTATCCCATATAAGAGTCCATTCTCCCCTAGAGTTGTAGTACCTCCATATAAGTTTGGCAAGGAGGTGGTCATTAATATTTTTGATTTTACGTGACCCAAGACCTCCTTTGTTAACAGGTCGACAAACCTTATCCCATGCTATGAGAGCTATCCTCTTCTTTTTCTCCATTCCTATCCACATAATTTTTTTTGAATCTTTTCAATTGCATCTCCAAACTTTTTGGGGATTTTAAAGATGCTCAAAGCATAAAGAGAGAGACCTTGGAGGGTGGATCTAAGAATCTGGATCTTGTCTGCTTGACTTAGAAAAAATCCTTTCCAACCATGAATTTTTCTATGTTAGCTATCCACTAAAGAACTCCATAAGGTTTCAGGAGGTTCCAAACAAAGAGGAAAACCAAGGTAGGTTCCTGGAAGAGTCCCCATATCACAACCCAAGATCCTCATAATTCTTGTCTTTATTTTTTTAGGAACATTAAATAAAAACATAGAACTCTTTCCACAATTAATAGTCTGGCCTAAAGCTGTCCCATATTTATTCAGAGCACTTTTAATCTTGATAGCATTTTTAACAGAAGCTTCACCCATAATAACCGAGTCATCAACAAACTGTTGATGGGAATAGACTTGATTGGCAGAAGAAGCATTTAAAAATTTTATTTCCCATTTCCTTACCTGGATTTCCATGTACCTACCCAAACATTCATCCATAAGGATGAAGAGGACAGGGGAGAGAGGATCCCCCTGCCTTAGACCCCTAGTCGATTTGAAGAAAGAAGTAGGAGTTCCATTGACCAAAACTGAGAAAGTGGCAGAAGATATAAGTTGATATATAAGTTCAGTACTTTTCTTATTAAATCTGAAAGTCCTCAACACTTTCATTAGAAACTCCTAGTCCACCCTTTCATAGGATTTAGATAAGTCCAGTTTTAGAATTAGGCCTTCCTTCCTCGACATCACAAGCGAGTGAACATTTTCATGTATGGATATAATGGAATCCATAATTTGTCTACCAGGCACAAATTCATTTTTCTGCCAGGATATCAAGGAGGGGAGAATAGATAATATCCTTGTAGTGAGGACCTTTGGAATAATCTCATAGGCAGTGTTACATAAGCTAATAGGCCTAAACTGATCCATTTTATTAGCCCCTTGTTTTTTGGGTATTAGAGCTATAAAAGTTCCATTCAACTCCTTCAGTAATTTTCTAGATCCAAAACTCTCTTTGACAGCATTAGTAACATCCTTTTTAATAATATTCCAATAAATTTGAAAGAAGAACATTGGATAACCATCTGGACTAGGGGATTTATCTCCATCAAAAGATAATACAACCTTTTTAATTTCAGAGTTTGAAGGTATAGCATTGAGACCTGAATTATGGTTATCATTCAAGATATGAGGAATGCACTCTAGAAACTCCCTTTGTTCTTCTCTATTCAGATCTTTATCTTCTTGAAGAATATTTTCAAAAAAAATTCTTGGCCTCCATTCTTATGGCCTCCTCATCTTCAAGAGGGTTCCATTGATGTTAAGATTAGAAATTATATTATCCATTTTGTGCTTAAGAGTAGTCATAAAGAAGTATTTGGTATTTATGTCTCCCTCCTTCAGGAATATCTTTCTAGATCTTTGTCTCCAAAAAGTCTCTTCTTTGGCAATTATTTCATGAAGCTCAGCCAGTTTCTCATTCTCCTGATCTCTAGATATCTTGGCATACCCTTCCTTCTAAATACTGTCCTAGATGTCCTTCAACTCCATGCAAACATTTTCCTTAGTAGAGAAGATGTTTCCAAAGGTTTCTTTATTCCAATATTTAATATTCTCCTTGACATGTTTGAGTTTTTTGGCCAGAATAAACATTGTAGTTCCTTTTATTTGTATCTTCCACCATTCGTCAATTTTTTGTTCAAGTTTTGGATGCATAGTCCACATTTTCTCAAATCTATAAGGAAACTTCCTTTTCTTGGATATGGGATCAATGAGAAAATTAATAGGATTACGGTCTGATCCCACCCTCATATGAGCAGACAACAAGCAATAGTAATGGGTGAACCACTCATTGCTAATGAGATCTCTATCAAGTCTAACCTGGATAAGTTCATGGCCACATCTTCTATTAGTCCAAGTGTAATTAATGCCATGCAAATCTATATCATGGAGAGAATGGTTGTCTTTAAAATTCATAAGATCCATCCTGCTTTCCAGATTAGTTTGGCTTCCTCCTTTCTTTTCATTTTCTTTTAAGGGAGTATTAAAATCTCCCATAACAATCCATTCCCCATTATTAAACACATTTCTCAGAGAGAACTTGTTCCAAAAAACCTCTCCACCCTTTTTAGTATTAGGAGCATAAATATTAGTCAATGCCCAAGAAGTATTATCCTTAAGATGCCTAAACCTAATACAAGCCACATTATTTCCCTAATAAATAGCATCACCTTTTATTATATCATAGTTCCAAACTTTAGCAATACCCCCAGAAGCACCCTCAGAGTCACCCCCACAAATATTCCCATTCTTGAAAAATCTAAGCTTTTCTACTTTCTCCTTGAGCATTTTGGTTTCTTCAGTTAAAAAAATGTCTGGTCTATTATCCCTAATCATATTCCTAACAAGGTCTTGTTTATGGGGATTATTCAATCCCCTTATATTCCAAGAGATAATTTTCATACCTTAACAAAGGATCCCGCCTCCAAGATGGTAAGATGGCTTCCATCCGCTATGTTCTTCTTCTAGTCTCCTTAACTCTTAATCTCTGGCTCGATGATCGACCCAATGAGGATAACATTCCTCCCACATCCTCGGTTTTGCTACTCATTGTTACTGTTCTTCCTGGCTTTCCCTTATCATTCTTTGATTTTTTCTTCTCCCCATAATTCTTTATCCCATCTTCCAGATCACTTTGGTCCCCCGAAAGGGCTTGGATTATAGCCACAAAATCCCCCCATTTAGGCATTTTAGTGTCAAATAATGTTTTTCTTACCCCCTGGGGCATTTTCTATGAGTTATCTGAGGATTCTTGACCTAAAACCGTGCACTTTTGGACATCCTGCCATGCAACATCCTCCTCCACTTTGTGTATTATTGTCTCTGAACTCCATTTATTTTGATTGGAATCATCATAGCTACTAGGTAGATATTTACCTTCTCCCTCTGTTTCCACAATATTTGTAGTCTCTTGATGTCCTTCTTCCTAAATTTCCCCCTCTTCCCCTTGATCCTCCATTTTTTCCTGATGGAATTCATTCCATTCATTACTCTTTGAGCCCCCATTTTTTATTTGATCATTGGTCATGCTCTCATCCCCTTTCTCTAGTATTATAGCATTTTCCACTTTTTTATTCAGTTGAGCTACCCTTGAGGTCTCTCTCCTATTTGTCTTTGCCTTCCCCACAGGGACCCATTTCTTAGTCTTTCTCTGGATGACCTTTGTCAAGCATTTCTTAGCCCAATGTCCAACTTTCTTACAATGAAAACACACAAAAGGAATGGTTTTGTATTCAATCTTTTGTTTCCACAATCCCAGCTTTGAGTGAATATTAATTTTATTTAGCATATCAGTGTCCTGTGAATCCCAACACATATCCTAGCATACGTGAGCCTTCTCCTTGACGCGATAACATTATCTATTGATAGAATCTCCCCAAAGGAATTTTTTATCCCAACAAATATATCATCCATCCAGTATTCCAAAGGTAGTCCAAGGAGCTTAACCCAATCCAGAACCTGGTTTACCGCTTCCTCCTCAAAGACCAGATTAGGTCACCATTTCTGGAGGACCAGAGTATTTTTCCCTAACATCCATGCCCTATTGAATAATATTTTCATTCTATCCTCTTCACAAGAGAAAAATAAGGATAGGCATCCTTTTGCCATAGCAACCACATCCACTTGCCCTTTCAGGTCCCATTTCCGAGAAGCATAGGCCCTAGCCACTTCAATGTTGGGTCTAACCCCCAAGAATCTCCAACCAGAGAGTTATTCATTCTAGCAATAGTATGATCAATAATCTGGTTTGGAATGTCTATTGCAAAACTCCCTTGAGAAGGTCTCGAAATATTATTAACAGGTGGTAACGATGACTTACCTGTTGGTTTGACTCCAAAGAGGGAAGCCCACTTTTTTCTGCTCTCCTGGTTTTCCTCAAACTCACCAGAACTGCACCCCCCCCAGGTCCCCAGGTGCAAGTCCATCATCAGGATCCTTCCCTTATTTCCCTTTTTCCTTAGCATCTTCCAAATTGTTGTGCTTAGAAGCACCTATACCCTTTGCACCATTCCCGCTCAAATTCAAATTTGAATTTGTCCACCCGTTGCCTCTCCTCTCTCCTCCGCTCTCTCCCATGGCTATTCATTTTATTGAGTAGTATTACAGGATTGGTTTTTTTCCCCGTATGTGACTTCATATATTATTTCTTTTATTTGATTTATTAATTTTTCTTATTACTTTATTGATTTATTTTGACCTTTTATGTCATTTCTGGGAGTTTTAAAACAAGGGATTAATAAACTATTCATGTTTAAATTTTTAGATTATTTTCAATTCTAGGTTGATATAGTTCACCATATGTAAAATATTGTTTTTAATTATGAGTTTAATGTTTTAAGTTCTATTTTAAACTATTCACCAGTGGGGAATTTGAATTTTACATAACTATATAAATGAGATATTGGACCGAGCTATCTATAATAAGTAGCTTTACATAATAGTCTTTCAATATAAACATATTTTTTTTATATTTGAGTCTTTTTGTTATATATTTGTATAATATCTAATACTGTGATTTAGCAGAGGCGATAGACACTATCTATGAAGATTATAAACAGAGGTAGTCAGAAGTAGGAACTAACTATATAGAGCATATGCAAAATGAATAGAGGACCAGGAAATAAAAGGTCAAATAACAAGAGAACTTAGGCCAAAATGTCCCTTAGAGCATCAAAAGAGTGATGGAACCAGACTTGTCTCTCTGTACAAAGGGAAATAACTATCTAGAGCGAAAAGCATTAAGCAGGCTAAACAAAATATGAAGACATTTCCCTTCAGATTATATACCATGAGGATTTATGATGATTATATCCTCATCAAACTCATAAACTATTTCAAAGTTCTCCTCACTTGGGTTTGGCATGGATCTTTTGTTGTGCCTTTTTGCTTTGGGCAGAAAGGAAGTCTGGACCACATAGAGATTTCAGTCATTGAAATCTACAGGAGTAGTGATGTCTTCTCCCATCAATTGGAAGAAATATTCTTCCCAGTTGCTATTATCCTCAATCACATTGTGCCACCTTAGTAAAAAATGGAGGTGCTTCACCATGTTCGGCCACAGTTTGTTGAATGCCTTCTGGTCCTTGATGTAGAGGATAGGGCATTTAGGTACATTGGTAAACTTAAGACTACCTATAGGCCACGACATGTAATCCTCAGGGTGAGGAATTTCCAAGCGGTAGTTGATACTTTCCACCACATTATCCAATCATTTCATCCATGTTTCATCAAATATAGCGAGGCAGAGTGATTTGATATGCCATAATTTGATAGGTGAAAAGGACCTAGAGGTGGAGGACAATTAATTAAGATTTATTAATTAAATAAAATTAATTATTTAATTAATTTTAGATGATTGGATTAAGATAAAATAATATTATTAATTAACGATTAAAAAACCATTAATTAATAGAGGAAAATTAATAATTAAATGTAAGGTCGCAAGTCTGTCCATTTTGGGGTGTCTACACATCTATATCTGTATTTCATACAGTGAGTCCAAAAGGTGGATTTAACCTTCGCATTTGGGCAGTGTGCCTAGGTAGTGAGCCTTTTATTTATCTTGACTCCTAACAGGGTCTGTCCTTTAACAGGGATAAATCTCCTAGCAGGGATACTATACTTTCAATGCATTATTTGTGGGCACTAATTCCCATTGGGGTTTTTCCCTTAACAGGGTTTCCTCGACAACAAATTCTTGTGTTATGGTGTCACATTTGTTATGTTCAAATTTACATTAAGTATATGATTTACAAAGTATAAAGTTTAATTTTATTTGGCTCACAACTGATTCACCTCCCCCGCCCTCTCAGTTGTGTTGGTGGACTATTATTGCTAATAGATCTAGGCAATGAAGAATGCAATTCGTTATCACATTAGTAGAATTTGAAAAGAAATATGAGAGAGACAAAGATAAATCAATAGAATATGTGACTCAAACACCAAATCAATCCATGATTTGATTTTCCAAGCATGTTTACCATTATGAATTATTATACAAAGGGTTATGAGTGATAAAACATATTGCCTTCAAGTATATATATGAAATCCAACAAGGTCTAAGAAGGATTTTAAGAGAAACATCCTCACAATGAGGAAAATATCAAGATGAGATAAATCATCTAAAAATGGAGGGAAACTCTATGAAGAACATCCTCTGTATGAGGAACAAAATGGAGGGAAACTCCATAAAGAAAATCCTCTTTATGAGGAACAAAACGGAGGGAAACTCCATTTAAGGTAAGTGCACACAAACTATAGGATGGAGGGATACTCCATGGGTCCCTTCATAGAATAAGGAAACTATGTGTCAGTTAGAACTGATGGGTCCCCTATAGTTAATCATGAAAATAGGGCTCCCAATTAATTTTTTTAGATCATATAGAAATTGATAGCAACTGATGCTCTAATCAATGAAAAATGAAGGTAAATGCATATTAAGATACCTCATAAACCTTGAACAAAGTTAAGATAGATGCATTGATGACTGAAGAGGACTGAGCAACATTATAGATATCAGCTAGAAACTCCATTGAACATGAACATAAGTATGAATGTTTTAAACAAAAGAGGAAACATAGGTACACCCTTGGAAACAAACAAAATAATATTAAATAACTAATGTTATGTTGAATACAAAGAAGATAAGAATATGGGGTCAAAACATGAAGTTTGAATACTATCATATTGAAAACAGTAAATAAGATAGGAAAACATAGAATGTATTGAAGTTTAACTAAATGTTAAACAAGAGGATAAGCAAGAAGCTTAATTATTTAAACAATTTAAAATTTGTGTTAAAATTTTAAAATAATTTTATTGAAGTTATTAACATGAAATTAAATTGTCAATTAAAGTAAGAAAAGGTTGAAGAAGCATTATATTAACCTTTTTTTTTGGGTCGATAATTGGTATTTTTTATTGATAGAACATAAGGAAATTACATGAAAACTTGACAAACCTGATTCAGCATATACTCATAAACCTATATCTTCTATAGGAGTCATTTTCTCCTTTAAAAATTCAAAACCATCAAACCCTAATAACCTCAGATACATTTGAGTTGTTGACCATTAAGCTTTTACAAAAATAAACATAGAGGCTTTGTGCCTACATTCTATTTTACTGTGAAAATTTATCATCCTAATCATAAAAAATTAGACTTACAAAAAACCACAGGGGTTTAAAATCCTCCAGGGACTGGCCAAAAACAAAAACCCAAAATTCTATTCAAAACTTGGGGCTCTAAGCATCCCTAACTGCATAGTTCAGCTTCATTGTTCAGCATCCCTCCGCGTGCGACCTGCATTCATAAACAAAGAGAAGACACCAAAAAAGACATCAAAAACTCTCTTTTCGAGGAGAAATACAGCAAAATGGTCCTCCTTTTGTTTCGACCGTGTGGGTTTCTTCTTTTCCTCAGCACATTATCCAGAATGGTCGCAACTTGAATGTTAGCCATTTGGGTTTGCCTTGAAAGCTCCTCTTTTACTTGTCAACATCCCTCCATGGCTTGTTGGAACATATGTGGCTTGTCAACCATTGCTTTCCATCGCAAAAGGGATGAGCCAACATCTTCTTGCATCCTCATCCTCCTCTAAACATTCAGTGAAGTCCTACCCCACACCCAACACAGACCATTCCAGTATAGAATCAATATCTCCGAGCACATCCATTTCAAACAAAGCCTTTTTTATGCGGCCAACTTCCTTCGTGCTTTCATGAATTTCTAGTCCCAATTCCATAAAGGTGGAGATAACATCTAAATTGGTGTGTCTTTTAATACTTCTTTCTTGAAATTAGGCTCCTATCACCTTCAGCACACTCTCCACCGTTCTTTCTGATTTTATCTTCAATAGCCCTCGCATTCTTTCCCTAGTAACAAGACCCTTAAAGGATTTCATTTTCTTTTCAGAATCCAAACTAAAAGTGGCCTCCATTCTTTCCTTAACACCCTCCAGACTTGTTCTTCTTACTATTTTGAGAGCCACTGTAATTATCAAAAATCATCGCTTTTCTTTCTTTTAAAGGTGTTTCTTTGAATTTACATCCAACCTTTACCAAGAATCATGTGAAAGGTCCTTCATTTCCCATGACCCAACTTACGCCACAAAAATCCTACATGTTAATTAATGATCTCTTTTCTCCTCTTTCATCATATCATCATTACCACTTTGGTAATTAATCCAGAGATGATGCTTTTGATCTCCTTTCTAAACAATCATAAGGAAACAATACTTTATAAATTCATTACTTTTGAAATATCCCTTAGGAGTGATGACTATGTAAATAATCATTTATTTTGTTGTCGACAGTATTATAGATTCAAATTGCACATATCTAAATTGGAGAAGTCATCAAATATAATATCATTCACATTTTCAAATGTGCTTGCCCGGTTAGCTATTTTATTTGTCTCCTGATTACCTTCCTGAAGAGTATGGCTAATTTTGTATTCTTTGAATTTCTGTAGACATTCATTCACTTCTCTAGAATAATTCTATTAATATAAAAAGTTTGGGATTGCCCCTTCTTTATAGCCTCAATTATGATTTTTGAATCACCTTCTACATGAATTTTATCCGCACCTAAAACATAGACCATTTTCAATGCTACAATTGTTGCTTGTGCTTCTACCAAATTATTAGATCCATCCTCTATTCTTTTAGCTTCCAAGGCAAATACCTCACCTTTTTTGTTTCTTGGTATAACCCCTGCTCCAGATATTGTTAGTAATAACTGAGAGGGGGGGGTGAATCAGTGACCTCAAAAATCAATCCTTAAATCAACCATTAAAACTTACAACCACTAATTATGTCTCAAGTTATCTTCTGTCCTACAAGATGTATGGCTTGAAATACTTTAATCAATTTTCTACTTGTTGGATTGCTTTTCTAATCTCTCTTTTGTATGATTACCGATAAGAAGTAAACTTTTTAGCGAAACACAGTAAATATGCACAGTATACCGATAAATCCATAGTTGCATATGTGAAATGTAAAATAGTAAAGTAATAAACATAAACACATAACACAAGGATTTTAATGTGGAAACCTTGTTAAGGGAAAAACCACTGGGACCGATACCCCAAATTTTCACTCTTATGAAGTGAGCTCTTTTAGGAGCCAACCCTATTAAAGGTTATAAACACACTGTTAGGTGTGACCTTGTCAGAGGATTTAGAAATAGTTTGTCAAATAGTATCTGGCATCTAATACTACCATCCTTGATCAAACACTCACTTGGCCTGTCAATAGGTATCGGGCATATCCAATGCTACTTTTGTGATCAAACTTTTTGATACTCCTTGGGATGTATCTCAATTGTAAAATACTTTTAAGTCCTACTCGGTTAAGAGGCTTATATGCTTCAATGGTTAAACTAAAATACTAATGATCTATTCATGCATACAACTAAATTGTATATTTTCATATCTATTGTAAGTCCATTACCTCTCTGATCAATATAATCGCTTTATACCTTTTCTCCACGATGTTCTGCTCTGTGATTCTTGTCTCATTGTTTGTTGGTGTCTGCAAAATCTATATCTTTCCTCAGCTTTTTGATCAAGAATGAATGAAGAATTTCTTTCTCCTTCAGATTTTCTTTAGCATCTTTCCTCTCCTCTTGTTCACCCCACACTTCGTAATGAATTGGGTTTGTCTCTATATAGACATGATTTCCCCTTTTCTTGGATTTCTTGGCTTTCTTGATTCTTGGCGTGTTCCACAATTATTGCTAATAGATTTAAAGAAAAGTCCTAATTGTCTCAAATAGATCTTATTGCCAACTGGACAAATCAACTTTAAATCACTTACTTATCTCCGGCTTTATCTGGATTATTAAAATGATGATAAGCATCTGTTAATTCTATCTTTAGCTTCTTGACAACTAAGCATTTTGTCATTTTCTAAACTCTTTGTTATGTCAGTCAACACTTTAGTTAGTCATCAGTGATAACTAACTGTTCAATCCGTGTGACTTCAGTTGTCATCGGGATCTCCATCCTTGTCTTCTTCGTCGGGCAACACTAAAATTCTTTCCATTGGGTTACTCTGTGTTTTTATCGTCGAGCAACACTAAAATTATTTTTGTCGGGTTACTCTGTGTTTTGCTCATCTGGCAACATTGTAGCTCTTCTCGTCGGTAATGTTTTTCATTAGCTCATCGGGTAACACTGTGATTCTACTCTTTATTCTAACCGTCGGTGTGCACTCTATTGGTGTATGCAATCACTTAGTGAATACTTGACTTGTATGCATTACTGATAGCATAGTCTTGATTCATTGGTTCTTTGAAGTCTTTAGCAGTATTTCCATGACCATATAGATTATATCAAGTTGACATCAATGACAATACAATACATTAACTAATTTAATGCATTGTATGATCATCAACTTAACATCTTCAAAAATTCAATCAGTTACATGTCATCAATCTCTCCCTTTGGCATTGATGGGAACATACTACATTATCATATTATACTATTACTAATACAATATGAAATATACAGTTTCATCAAGATTTTATAATGTAACTAATACAAATGTATGGCTTTCGGTAAGCTTAAATAGCTTTGATTTGATTCTTGCACCTTTATATCCCTTCACTAGATAGATGTAGAATCTTTACTTCTCTGATGTGATGTGTTCTCCTTCTGTGTCAAACTCTCTCCCTCTGACTGTTCTCCTTACTTGTAATGTGTTTTGTCAATAATTTTCTTCCTTTGTGTGTACTTTCCCTTTCTTGTTACATTCTTCTCTCCCTATGGATACTGTGATGAATATGATATTTCCCTGAGTTGATACTAGATATAATCTTTGTATGTATGATAATGAGATATCTCTCTCCCTTTGACAACAATTCCAAACATATTTTTCAAGCAAATATTTGATAGTGATGCCAAATGGATTCTTTCTATCCATAATATATTCCTTGAATTTCCCATTCTATCAGTAACAACTCTGGTGCTTGGAGTAGATAAATACGTTGTGTATAGATTTATCTTTGAAGTTCATCTCTTTGCTTTCATCAACATGAATGATATTCTGATGATATGTAGGCTGATGCAGCCTTCTAGCCAGCTTACTGACCATTAGACAAGGGTCTGACCCCTAGTCTCTTTCTCAAGTATTCAAATGCATCCTTGGGCAGTGGCTTGGTGAAGATATCGGCCAATTATTCCTTTGATTGCACATACTCAAGTATCACCTCCTTTGCCTAAACTTGTTGTCTTAAATAATAATACTTGATGGAAATATGCTTTGTTTTGGCATGCATGACTGGATTCTTGGAAATGTTTATTGCACTTGTATTATCACAATAGATAATTACTGGTTCTAGAATTTTTATATGCATACCTTCCAGTAACTGTTTGATCCATGCAATATTTGAGCAGTTTGCAGTAGCAGCAACATACTCTGCCTCTGTAGTAGATTGTGAGATGCATCATTGCTTCTTGTTGATCCATGTGACAAGTCTATCACCCATAAAGGATGTTCCTCCAGTTGTGCTCTTTCGGTCATCAATATTTCTAGCCCAATCAGCATCGGTAAAGACCTTAAGTTCTAATTTTCCTTCTCTTCTATACCATAAGCCATATTCCTCGATATTCTTTAGATATCTTACGATTATTTTCACAGCAGTCATATGTGATTCCCTGGGATTAGCAAAAAATTAGCAACTATTCCTACTGCATGTGCAATATCTGGTATAGTATGTACAACATACATGAGTTTTCCAATCATAGATCTATACAAAGTCTGATTTACCTCTGATGACTTATCTTCCTTTGTCAGTTTGCATCTAGTTTCCATCAGTGTTCCAACTGGTTTGTACTCTTCCATCTTGAAGATTTTTAGTACTTATTTGATGTACCTGGATTGTGTAATAAAAATACCTTCACCTTGTTGCATGATCTACAGACCAAGAAATAACTTGATCTCTCCAAACATAGACATCTCAAACTCTTTTCTCATTTCATTTGTAAATGATTTTCATAGCATATCATTGCCTCCAAATATGATGTCATCAACAAATATCTCAGAAATCAAAATGTTAGCATCGGTATCTTCCTTCAAATAAAGATTATTATTTTCACTAGTCCTTACAAATCCAATACTTATAAGATAGGAATGAAGTCTTTCATACCAGGCTCAGAGTGCTTGTTTCAATCCATACAGGGCTTTGTGTATTCTACATACCATGTCCCTCTTGTCTGGATCAACAAACCCTTCTGGTTGTTCAATGTATACCTCTTCTTCAAGTATTCCATTTAGGAATGCAGACTTGACATCCATTTGATATACCTTGAATCCTTTATATACAGCATAGGAAAGCAATATTTTTACCTCTTCTAGCCTAGAAACGGGTGCAAAGGTCTCTCCATAGTCAATTCCTTATTCTTGTGCATACCCCTTGCATACTATTCTTTCTTTATTTCTTGTGACTTCTCCATTCTAATTCAGCTTATTTCTAAATATCCATTTTGTACTGATGACATTCTTTTCATCTGGTCTTGGTACAAGTGGTCATGTCTTGTTTTTCTCTATCTTTTCAATCTCTTCATTCATAGCACTTATCCATTAATCATTATCTAGTACAACATTGACAGATTTGGGCTCATAATCACAAATAAGACATCTTGTATTTAGAGACTTACTTATGGTTCTCATACCATCCTTTTTATCTCCTATGATCTAGTTCTTTGGATGGTTCCTTCTAACATATCTTGCAAGTACAGGTTCAGCTCTTTGTCTATCAACTTGATCATCATTTTGCTCTTCATTCTGTTCTCCATCACTTTGTGCATCATTTTGAGAAATATTCTGATCATCGGTATTTGCAGCCTGATGCTCAGGTGCAATGATCTATTTCTCGGGAGCTCTACATTGTTGATCAGGTAGAATTTCAGGTTCCTCATTGTAAGTGAACCTATGGTAGTCCTCTGGTTCTTTAGTGATTTCCTTTTCATTCTTCTCTGCAAATTCATCTATCTTTACATTTGCACTTTCAACAATTTTGTTAGAGGCTTTGTTTAGACATTTATAAGCCTTGCTCTTGGTAGAATACCCTAGAAAGACTCCTTCATCACTCTTGGATTCAAGTTTTCCATTTCTATCATCTCTTAGGATATAACATTGACTGCCAAAACTTTTGAAATAACTTACATTGGGTGTCTATCCATACCATAGCGCATAAGGTATCTTTTTGGTGTCTTTCTTCAATTGTACTCTATTTAATGTGTAAATAGCAGTACTGAAAGCTTCCCTCTAGAAGATTTGGGTGATTCCTTTCTCTATCATCAGTGTCCTTGCACAATTAACTATGGATTTGTTCCTTCTTTCAGCAATTCCATTCCGCTGTGGTGTTCTTGTTGCATAGACCTGTCTTTTGATTCCATGCCCATTACAAAAGTTAGTGAATTCATCTAAAATAAATTTCTCTCCTCTATCTGACCTTAAGAATTTTAACTCCTTACCACTTTTCTTCTCAACCATTGCCTTATACCATTTAAACACCTTAAATGCTTCTGATTTATCTTTTAGAAATATGATTGTCATCATTCTAGAGTAATCATCAACAAAGAGAATAAAATATCTATCTCCATAATAACTCTTTGTCCTCATATGTCCACATAAATCAGTATGGACTAATTCTAGAATTGCATCAGATGTATGGGTT
>MU224863.1:299221-329081 GCA_018584345.1 Thuja plicata
TTGTAGCAATCAAACAAGTGGTGTCAGTATCATTCATATAGAATAAGTTACCTTTTGTCTACTCACTGGTACCAATCAGATTTCCTGATTTATTGAAGATCTTTGCCTTCTTATTTTCAAATGCTACACTGAGACCTGAATTATTCAGCTGAGAAACACTCAATAGATTATAATTCAATCCATTTACCCAATAATAATTTTCACATTTTATCTGGTTATTCAACATTATGGTTCCTCTACCTTCGATTGGACAAGGTGTGTCATTACCCATTCTTACTGAACCACCTTTATAGTACTCAAAAGTCTCAAAATTTTGCTTATCACCGGTCATATGGTGAGTTCAGCCACTATCTATGATCCAGACATCATTTTTACTAACCTTAGATATGAGTGTAGTTTCTACATACCTTTCTTCATCATCATCTGAATCATCTTTTGCTGCCACAAACACCATCTCGATGTCTTCATCAGATTCGGTGTCAGTATCATCATCTTTTCATTTTGCTAGGTAACTGGATTTCTTTCCTTTGTCCTTGTAGTCTCAGGTATCTCTTCTTTCTAATTGTCGGTAGCTTTTGTAATCGCCTTTGTCAGACTTCTTTTCAAATGATTTGTCATTACTTCTATCATATTTTCTTCTGTTAGTACATCTTGTAGCAAAGTGTCCAATCTCTTTGCAATTAAAACAAACAAGTGGTAATTTACCTTTGTATTTACCTTTGCATCTCTGCATTCTTCTGGCCATAAGTGATTCAATTTAATCGAGATCATCTTCTTTACTTTCACTATTACTATCTTTTCTTGTAGTGTTTTTATGACTTGATTTACTTATTCTCATAGAATTTTTGAATGCAGACTTTATATTTGGTAAGACATTATTATCAAAGTTATTCATCTCAAATGAAATCAGTCTTCCAATCAAACTATCTAGAGTAACATTGCTATTTGCTACTGCTCTCATTTCTTGAATGACAGATACTCTAATAGCATAAGTAGGCAGTAAGGTTCTTAGAATTTTACTTACCACTGTATCTTCTTCTAGTACACCTCCAACTCCTCAGATAGCATTGACTACCTCTTTGATTCTTGTGATGTACTAAGTTATTTTTTCACCTTCTTTCATTTTGAGATCATCAAACTTTCCTCTAAGGCTTTCTGCCTTGGCTCTCAAAACTTTTTTGTCACCACCATGTACAAGCTTCAATTTGTCCCACATATGATTTGCATTTTTGTAGGTTTTGACATCTTCAAATTCAGCATCGGAGAGTGAGGAAGCAATTTCTATCATCATGTCGTTGTGCTCATGATTCTCTCTCATTTGTTCAATTGTTGGTGCTCCTATGGAAAACACATATTTAGTATCTAAGTATTGAGTAACATCATTACCAATACCTGATAAGTGGAGTCTTATTCTGCTCTGCCACGAAGCAAAATTATCTTTGTTCAACTTGGGCACATCTTGTCTGTTCATCTAGTGATCTTTAGCTTAGGTCTTGAAACCTTCCTTCTAAGCACACAAGCTCTGATACCAATTGTTAGTAATAACTGAGAGGGGGTGGTGAATCAGTGGCCTCAAAAATCAATCCTTAAATCAACCCTTAAAACTTATAACCACTAATAATGTCTCAAGTTATCTTCTTTCCTACAAGATGTATGCCTTCAAATTATTTAATCAATTTTCTACTTGTCAGATTGCTTTGCTAATCTCTCTTTGTATGATTACTGATAAGCAGTAAAATATTTATCGAAACACAGAAAATATGCAGAGTATACCAATAAATCCAGAATTGCATATGTGAAATGTAAAATAGTAAAGTAATAAACCATAAACACATAACACAATGATTTTAACATGGAAACCCGGTTAAGGGAAAAACCATTGGGAGCAGTACCCCAAATTTTCACTCTTCTGAAGTGAGCTCTGTTAGGAGCCAACCCTGTTAAAGGTTACAAACACACTTTTAGGTTTGACCTTGTTAGAGGATTTAGAAATAGTTTTTCAACTAGTATATGGTATCTAATACTACCATCCTTGATCAAACACTCACTTGGCCTGTCAATAGGTATCGGGCATATCCAATGCTACTTTTGTGATCAAACTTTTTGATACTCCTTGGGATGTATCTCAATTGTAAAAGACTTTTAAGTCCTACACGGTTAAGAGGCTTATATGCTTCAATGGTTAAACTGAAACACTAATGATCTATTCATACATACAACTAAATTACATATTTTCATATCTATTGTAAGTCCATTACCTCTCTGATCAATATAATCACTTTATACCTTTTCTCCACAATGTTCTGCTTTGTGATGCTTGTCTCACTGTTCTTCGATGTCTGCAGAATCTCTCTTTCCTCATCTTGTTGATCAGGACTGAATGAAGACTTTCTTTCTCCTTCAGATTTTCTTTAGCATCTTTCCTCTTCTCTTGTTCACCCTACACTTTCTAATGAATTGGGTTTGTCTCTATATAGACATGATTTCCCCTTTTCTTGGATTTCTTGGCTTTCTTGATTCTTGGCGTGTTCCACAATTCTTGCTAATAGATTTAAAGCAAAGTCTTGATTTATCTCAAAGAGATATTCTTTCCAACTAGACAAATCAGCTTTAAATCACATACTTATCTCCGGCTTTATCTAGATGATTAAAACAATGATAAGTATCTTTTAATTCTATCTTTAGCTTCTTGACAACTAAGCATTTTGTCATTTTCTGAACTCTCTGTTATGTCAGTCAACACTTTAGTTAGTCATCGGTGACAACTGACTATTCCATCAGTGTGACTTCAATTATCATCGGGATCTCTGTCCTTGTCTTCTTTGTCGGGCAACACTGAAATTCTTTCAGTTGGGTTACTCTGTATTTTTCTCGTCGGGCAAAACTAAAATTCTTTCTGTCTGGTTACTCTGTGTTTTTCTAGTCGGGCAACATTGTAGCTCTTCTCATCGGTAATGTTGTGCATTAGCTCATCGGGTAAAACTGTGATTCTACTCTTTATTCTAACTGTCAGTGTGCACTCCATTGGTGTATGCAACCACTTAGTGAATACTTGACTTGTATGCATTACTGATAGCATAGTCTTGATTCATCAGCTCTTTGAAGTCTTTAGCAGTATTTCCATGACCATATAGATTATATCATTTTGACAACAATGATAATACAATACATTAACTGATTTAATGCCTTGTATGATCATCAACTTAACATCTTCAAATATTTAATCAATTACATGTCATCAATCTCTCCCTTTGGCATTGATGGGAACATACTACATTATCATATTATACTATTAATAATACAATATGAAATATATAGTTTCATCAAGCTTTTATAATGTAACTAATACAAATGTCTAGCTTTCGGTAAGCTTAAATAGCTTTGATTTGATTCTTTTAGCTTTCTATCCCTTCACTGGATAGATGTAGAATCTTTACTTCTCTGATGTGATGTGTTCTCCTTCTATGTCAAAATCTCTCCCTATGACTATTATCCTTTCTTGTGATGTCTTTTGTCAGTAATTTTCCTCCTTTGTGTGTACTCTCCCTTTTTCGTTACATTTTTCTCTCCCTATGGATACTGTGATGAATATGATCTTTCCCTAAGATGATACTGGATATAATCTTTGTATGTATGATAATGAGATATCTCTCTCCCTTTGACAGCAATGCCAAACATCATTTTCAAGCAAATATTTGATAGTGATGTCAAATGGATTCTTTCTATCCATAATATATTCCTTGAATTTCCCATTCCATCGGTAACAACTCTGGTTCTTGGAGTAGATAAATACGTTGTTGTGTATAGATTTATCTTTGAAGTTCATCTCTTTGCTTGCATCAACATGAATGATATTCTGATGATATGTAGGCTGATGTAGCCTTCTAGTCAGCTTACTGACCAGTAGAAGAGGATCTGACCCCTCGTCTCTTTCTCAAGTATTCAAATGCATCCTTGGGAAGTGGCTTGGTGAAGATATCAACCAATTTTTCCTTTGATTGCACATACTCAAGTATCACCTCCTTTTCCTGAACTTGTTCTCTTAAATAATGATACTTGATGGCAATATGCTTTGTTTTGGCATTCATGACTGTATTCTTGGAAATGGTTATTGTACTTGTATTAACACAATAGATAATTACTGGTTCTAGAATTTGCATATGCATACCTTCCAGTAACTATTTGATCCATGCAATATTTGAGTAGTTTTTAGTAGCAGCAACATACTCTGCCTCTACAGTAGATTGTGAGATGCATCCTTGCTTCTTGTTGATCCATGTGACAATTTTGTCACCCATAAAGAATGCTCCTCCAGTTGTGCTCTTTCGGTCATCAATATTTCCAGCCCAATCAGCATCAGTAAAGACCTTAAGTTCTAATTTGCCTTCTCTTTTATATCATAAGCCATATTCCTCAGTATTCTTCAAATATCTTAGGATTCTTTTCACAGCAGTCATATGTGATTCCATGGGATTATCAAAAAATCTAGCAACTATTCCTACTGCATGTGCAATATATGGTCTAGTATGTACAACATACATGAGTTTTCCAATCATAGATATGTACAAAGTCTAATTTACCTCTGATGACTTGTCTTCCTTTGTCAGTTTGCATCCAGTTTTCATTGGTGTTCCAACTGGTTTGGACTCTTCCATCTTGAAGATTTTTAGTACTTATTTGATGTACTTGGATTATGTAATAAAAATACCTTCATCTTGTTGCATGATCTATAGACCAAGAAATAACTTGATCTCTCCAAACATAGACAACTCAAACTCTTTGCTCATTTCATTTGCAAATGATTTGCATAGCATATCATTGCCTCCAAATATGATGTCATCAACAAATATCTCATCAATCAAAATGTTAGCATCGGTATCTTCCATCAAATAAAGATTACTATTTTCACTATTTCTTACAAATCTAATACTTATAAGATAGGAATGAAGTCTTTCATACCAGGCTCAGAGTGCTTTTTTCAATCCATACAAGGCTTTTTGTAGTCTACATACCATGTCCCTCTTGTTTGGATCAACAAACCCTTCTGGTTGTTCAATGTATACCTCTTCTTCAAGTATTCCATTTAGGAATGCAGACTTGACATCCATTTGATATAACTTGAATCCTTTATCTGCAGCATAGGAAAGCAATATATTTACTCCTTCTAGCCTACCAATGGGTGCAAAGGTCTCTCCATCATAAATTCCTAGAACCTTGAACAAAGTTAAATATGAAGGTAAATGCATATTAAGATACCTCATAAACTTTGAACAAAGTTAAGATAGATGCATTGATGACTGAAGAGGACTGAGCAACATTATAGATATCAGCTAAAAACTCCATTGAACATGAACATAAGTACGAATGTTTTAAACAAAAGAGGAAACATAGGTACATCCTTGGAAACAAACAAAATAATATTAAATGACTAATGTTATGTTGAATACAAAGAAGATAAGAATATGGGGTCAAAACATGAAGTTTGAATACTATCAAATTGAAAATAGTAAATAATATAGGAAAACGTAGAATGTATTGAAGTTTAACTAAATGTTAAACAAGAGGATAAGCAAGAAGCTTAATGATTTAAACAATTTAAAATTTGTGTTAAAATTTTAAAATAATTTTATTGAAGTTATTAACATGAAATTAAATTGTCAATTAAAGTATGAAAATGTTGAAGAATCATTGTATTAACCTTTTTTTTTGTCGATAATTGGTATTTTTTATTGATAGAACATAAGGAAATTACATGAAAACTTGACAAACCTGATTTAGCATATAGTCATAAACCTATATCTTCTATAGGAGTCATTTGCTCCTTTACAAATTCAAAACCATCAGACCCTAATAACCTCAGATACATTTGAGTTGTTGACCATTAAGCTTTTACAAAAATGAACATAGAGGCTTTCCGCCTACATTTCATTTTACTGTGAGAATTTATCAGCCTAAGCATAAAACATTAGACTTACAAAAAACCACAGGGGTTTAAAATCCTCCAGGGACTGGCCAAAAACAAAAACCTGAAAGTCTATTCAAAACTTGGGGCTCTAAGCATCCCTAACTGCATAGTTTGGCTCCATTGTTCAGAATCGCTCCGCGTGTGACCTGCATTCATAAACAAAGAGAAGACACTAAAAAAGACATCAAAAACTCTCTTGTCAAGGAGAACTACGGCAAAACAGTCCTCCTTTTGTCTCGACCACGTGGGTTTCTTCTTTTCCTTAGCACATTATCCAGAATGGTTGCAACTTGAATGTTTTCCATTTGGGTTTGCCTTGAAAGCTCCTTTTTTACTTGTTGACATCCCTCCATGGCTTGTTGGAACATATGTGTCTTGTCAACCATTGCTTGCCATCACAAAAGGGATGATCCCGAATCTTCTTGCATCCTCCTCAAAACATTCAGTGAAGTCCTACCTCACACCTGACACATACCATTCCAGTATAGAATCAATATCTCCAAGCACATCCATTTCAAACAGAACCTTTTTTATGCGGCCAACTTCCTCAGTGCTTTCATGAATTTCTAGTCCCCATTCCATAAAGGTGGAGATAACATCTAAATTGGTGTGTCTTTTAATCCTTCTTTCTTGAAATTAGGCTCCTATCACCTTCAGCACACTCTCCACCGTTCTTTCTGATTTTATCTTCAATAGCCCTCGCATTCTTTCCCTAGTAACAAGACCCTTAAAGGATTTCATTTGCTTTTCAGAATCCAAACTAAAAGTGGCCTCCATTCTTTCCTTTACACCCTACAAACTTGTTCTTCTTACTATTTTGAGAGCCAGAGTGATTATCAAAAATCATCGCTTTTCTTTCTTTTAAAGGTGTTTCTTTGAATTTACATCCAACCTTTACCAAAAATCGTGTGAAAGGTCCTTCATTTCCCATGACCCAACTTACGCCACAAAAATCCTACATGTTAATTAATGATCTCTTCTCTCCTCTTTCATCATATCATCATTACCACTTTGGTAATTAATCCAGAGATGATGCTTTTGATGTCCTTTCTAAACAATCATAAGGAAACAATGCTTTAGAAATTCATTACTTTTGAAATATCCCTTAGGAGCGTTGACTATGTAAATAATCATTATTTTTGTTGCCGACAGTATTTTAGATTCAAATTGCACATATCTAAATTGGAGAAGTCATCAAATATCATATCATTCACATTTTCAAATGTGCTCGCCCGGTTAGCTATTTTATCTGCCTCCTTATTACCTTCCCGAAGAGTATGGCTAATTTTGTATTCTTTGAATTTCTATAGGCATTCATTCACTTCTCTAGAATAATTCTATTAATATACCAAGTTTGGGATTGCCCCTTCTTTATAGCCTCAATTGTGATTTTTGAATCACCTTCTACATGAATTTTATCCACACCTAAAACATAGACCATTTTCAATCCTAGAATTTTTGCTTGTGCTTCTACCAAATTATTAGAGCCATCCTCTATTCTTTTAGCTGCCAAGGGAAATACCTCACCTTTCTTGTTTCTTGGTATAACCCCTGCTCCAGATATTGTTAGTAATAACTGAGAGGGGGGGGTGAATCAGTGGCAGCAAAAATCAATCCTTAAATCAACCTTTAAAACTTATAACCACTAATTATGTCTCAAGTTATCTTTTGTCCTACAAGATGTATGCCTTGAAATACTTTAATCTATTTTCTACTTGTTGGATTGCTTTGCTAATCTCTCTTTTGTTTGATTACCGATAAGAAGTAAACTATTTATCAAAACACAGTAAATATGTAGAGTATACTGATAAATCCATAATTGCATATGTGAAATGTAAAACAGTAAAGTAATAAACCATAAACACATAACACAAGGATTTTAACGTGGAAACCCTGTTAAGGGAAAAACCACTGGGACCGGTACCCCAAATTTTCACTCTTCTGAAGTGAGCTTTGTTAGGAGCCAACCCTGTTAAAGGTTACAAACACACTTTTAGGTGTGACCTTGTTAGAAGATTTAGAAATAGTTTGTCAACTAGTATCTGGCATCTAATACTACCATCCTTGATCAAACACTCACTTGGCCTGTCAATAGGTATCGGGCATATCCAATGCTAATTTTGTGATCAAAATTTTTGATACTCCTTGGGATGTATCTCAATTGTAAAAGACTTTTAAGTCCTGCTCAATTAAGAGGCTTATATGCTTCAATGGTTAAACTAAAACACTAATGATATGTTCATACATACAACTAAATTATAGATTTTTCATATCTATTGTAAGTCCATTACCTCTCTGATCTATATAATCACTTTATACCTTTGCTCCACAATGTTCTTCTCTGTGATGCTTGTCTCACTGTTCATCAGTGTCTGCAAAATCTATCTCTTTCCTCAGCTTGTTGATCAGGACTGAATGAAGGCTTTCTTTCACCTTCATATTTTCTTTAGCATCTTTCCTCTTCTCTTGTTCACCCCACACTTCGTAATGAATTGGGTTTGTCTCTATATATACATGATTTCCCCTTTTCTTGGCTTTCTTGATTCTTGGCGTGTTCCACAATTATTGCTAATAGATTTAAAGAAAACTCCTGATTTATCTCAAAGAGATCTTCTTGCCAACTGGACAAATTAGTTTTAAATCACTTACTTATCTCCAACTTTATCTGGATGATTAAAACAAAGATAAGTATCTGTTAATTCTATCTTTAGCTTCTTGACAGCTAAGCATTTTGTCATTTTCTGAACTCTCTATTCTATCAGTCAACACTTCAGTTAGTCATCGGTGATAACTGATTGTTCCATTAGTGTGACTTTAGTTGTCATTGGGATCTTCATCCTTGTCTTCTCCATCAGGCAACACTAAGATTCTTTCCATCGGGTTACTCTGTGTTTTTCTCATCGGGCAACACTATAGCTCTGCTCATCAGTAATATTGTGCATTAGCTCGTCGGGTAACACTATGATTCTGCTCTTTATTCTGACCATCAGTGTGCACTCCGTTGGTGTATGTAGTCACTTAGTGAATACTTGACTTGTATGCATTACTGATAGCATAGTCTTGACTCATCGGTTCTTTGAAGTCTTTAGTAGTATTTCCATGACCATACAGATTATATCAAGTTGACATCAATGACAATATAATACATTAACTGATTTAATGCCTTGTATGATCATCAACTTAAAATCTTCAAACATTCAATTAGTTACATGTCATCAAATATACCAGGATTTCCTTTTGAAGAGCCATCAAAGTTTACCTTCATCTAACCATTGTCTAGAGGAGTCCATCGTTATCATCTCTACATGTCTTAACCATTCCTGATTAACTTCCATCATTTTTGTAACGAATCTTGATTCTTGGCCAGTGTCTTTGAATTGAGCTATCCCATTAGGAGAATATGGTGCTAGATTTTAATTTACTTACTGTCAAGCTCATAACCTCTTCAATAGAAGCATCAATCCTATGGCCAATTCGCTCAGCTGATTCTGAAACCTCTTGGAAAATTCTTCTGTTTCATTCCTTCCAAATCTTTGATATGATAATTGGAGGACAGATAATCCAAATTTTAGATAAAGTAGATTTCCAATGAGGATATTTCCATCCCTTGAAGATATCTAGTAGAGAGTATGGCATGGGTCCAATGAAATTTAATTTGGATTTTATCCACTCCCAATAGTGTTGAGAGAATTTACAGTGGGCTAGAAGATGATCAACATCCTCATTTGCCTGCTCACACAGCAGGCATCTGGATGGGCCTATAAAGCCAAATTTATTTCTTCTATCACCTGTCAAAATCCTATTTTGAATATAAATCCAATTAAAGACTCCTACTTTTGGTAAGCAGTCTTTATCCCAACATAATTTATAAGGCCACTCACATTTTTCCTCCTCATTTACTAGTAAGTTGTAACCCAACTTTGTCGAGTATTTTACACTTTTGGCAGCACACCAAATAACATTATCCTTACTATCCAGTAGAGTGAGAGAACTTTTTGTAAATATGGTGTTAATTTTAGTGCACATTTCAACACAAAGGCTTGTAGTAGCAGTGTCTTTCCATCCCCATTGTTTTCCCCAAGGCCCATATTTTAGTTCCTTAAAGTCCTTAACCTTGTCACCCCACACATTTTTAAAGTTGTCTATTAGCTCTCTATAATTGTGCTTTTCTACCAGAGCTGGTTTACCATCCCATGAATCCTCCCAAAACAAACCATCCTTACCATCCCCAATTTTCCATGATAAGTGATCACATATAATGGGTCTACAGTCCAAAATGAAATTCCATAATGTTGACCCTTTGGGAGGGTTTTGAACTATAATAATTCTTCTATCCTCCCCAAAATCCAAGTATTTTACTTTTAAAATTTTTACCCAAAGTTGAGAGGGATTAGTATAAAATTCCCACACCAATTTGGCCCCTAAGGCCTTATTTATCAATTTCCACTTACGAAGCCCAGCCCCACCATTCTTTCTTGAAGTGCATATAGTGTCCCATGCAACTAGTGGTATCTTATCCTCTTCATGTCCTCCATCCCAAAAACAATTTTGCATGCATTGTTCAATGTATCTTAGCACTTTGATTGGGATTTTTAGGCAACTCATTGAAAAAATAAGAATGGCTAAGATTACCAATTGAAGCATTAGGATACGTCCTGCATAAGTGAGCCATTTGCCTTTCCAATTGTCCATTTTTTCAACACTACTATATATTAATTCCTTCCATAGATTTTCCTTTGACTTACCTTCAAAAAGTGGAATGCCCAGATATTTGTTTGGGAGATAGCCAACTTTCATCCCTAGAATCCTTGTAATGTGTTGTTTAGTAGGTAAATTAGTATTGAAAAAGAAAATCTTAGATTTCTCCCAGTTAATAGATTGGCCCGAGACTTTGTTGTAAGTGTCTAAAGTTGATTTAATGGTTATTTCTTCTCACATAGATGCTTCGAGTCCATAAGGTATGTATCATCCATAGATTGTAGCTGACTGACAGGATCTAGATCTCTAGCAACCTTTAGTACTTTCCAAGACCCCAAAGAATTAGCCTTTTTGATGGTTCTTCCTAAGGTTTCATCTAGAATAATGAAAAGAAAAGGGGAGAGAGGATCTCCTTGATGAATACCAGTAGAGGTTTCAAAAAAACCTTGAGGGTTGTCATTGATAAATATAGAAAGACAATTAGTAGACATGCAGCTATACACCCAATCACACCATGCCTTATCAAAACCAAAAATTTTAAGCACCTTCAAAAGAAAACTCCTATTAACGTTATCATAAGCCTTTCTTATATCCAGATAAACCATCATGTTGTCTTCTTTTCCTACCTTTATGGAATGAATGGCTTCATGCACCACTATAATTCCTTCATAAATAGAGTGACCGGGGGCAAAACCACTTTGTTCCTCTAAAATAAGTGTAGGTAACACTTCTTTCAACCTATTTTCCATTACTTTTGTTATCACTTTGTAAACAGTATTGTGGAGAGCTATCGGTCTAAAATCATCAAAGGATTCCTTCTTTCCTTTCCTGGGAACCAAAGCCAAAAAGGTATTGTTAAAGTCTTTAAAAATGAAACCTCCTTTTCTAGATTCATCCACAACTTCACATAACTCCTTACCCAAAATGTGCAAGGATTTTTAAAAGAATAAAGCTGGGAATCCATCTGGACCCATAGCCTTGTCACTACTCATTTTGAATAAGTATTTTTTAACTTCAGAATCAGTTATACTTCTCATCAACAAATTATTATGTTCCTTAGAAATAAGTTGAGGGATTGCCTCCAGAAAGTCATCCATATATGTATTTTCCTCTATGGATTTGGAAAAGATTGATGAGAAGTACCTTACTGCTGCCTCATTGATTTGATTGGGTTTAGTCAATAAAGATCCTTGGTTTTCTTTGATTGAAAATATTTTGTTCAGAGCTCTTCTGCCTTTGACTGAATTGTGGAAAAAAATTGTGTTTTTGTCTCCTTCCTTAAGCCATGTTTCTCTTGAATTTTGTCTCCAGAATGTTTCTTCCCTATGCAAAACCTCATAATATTTATTTTTCAACTCTAACTATTGATTATAGATGTGAAGATCCATACCTGCTGCGACTATTAACTCATTTAAAGAAGATAGTTCTACTTCAAGGTTAAATTTTTCATCAAAAATATTCTTAAACTTTTCTCTATTCCATACTTTTAAGTTCCCTTTTATGTATTGCAATTTTTTAAAGAAAATCAACGTATAGTTACCCGATCATCTAGGAGCATCTTTTCACCAATTTGCAATCATATCCCAAAATTCTAGTTTTCGTAACCACATTTTCTCAAATTTGAAAGGGGCTCTTTTTGGAGCAGCATCTTCAATTATCCTTAGACATATCAGAAAGTGATTCGATCCAATAATAGGAAATATTTCTTCTTGATGTAACCATTTATTTTCCTCCCAAGCACCACCAAGGAAGTATCTATCTAACTTTTCAACAATATTTGTGAATCCTTTGCATCTGTTCATCCATGTAAAGGCTCCATTTTTGAACTCTACATCTTGTAATTCATTCGAAGCAACTTAATCTACAAAAGCCTTTTGACTTTGACTAATCCACCCTTTTCCACTGGAGAGAGAATGGCATTGAAATCTCCCCCAGCAAAAAGAGACAATCCTTAATTCTGGAGATAATACTAGTGAGGGAAGCCCATAACTACTGTTTCATTGCTTGACTGCAGGGACCATAGATATTAATAGTATAAATGGTGACATTGTGTTGAAATGATTGGATATTAAATAACTGCCAATTGATGCCTTCCTCTACCTTACTTACCTTTAACCTGTCCTCCTTCCAAAAAATTCCTAACCCCCCAGAAGCACCTTCAGCATCTTTAAAGAGGCATCCCCATTGTTGAAATTTCCTTGTGAACTATAGCAAACCATCACCACTTAACTTTGTTTCTTGCAGAAAGACTAAATTAGGTTGGGACTGGTCAAGACATCTTTTGACCAAGTGTCATTTGTCAGGGGCATTGCAGTGCCTAACATTCCACGAAAGGAGCTTCATGGCTTCCGTGAAGAGGAACAACCTCTTCCTGATCTAGTCAATTTTGACTGGTCTGCTGCATTACCAACAATATCAAGTTTGGCCTTAGTAGATTTAGGGCCTCTCTTCTTCTTTTCTTTAATATTTGGTTTAGTAATATTAGACGAAGTTTGTTTTATAGTCCTTTTATCTAGGAGATCCATCTGATCCAATAAGCCCAAGTCATCCTTTCTTGCTTCTACTTTGTAAGAATCATCTTCAGATTCAGAAATCCTTTCCTTTCCCTCCTTATCTCTCATATCATCCATTGACTTTTCTAGATTTTGAATAGGAGATATCTGAATATCTATGTATTGGTCTAAGAGTTCATTATCTCCTTCTTCTTGGGTTTTCCCTGCATGTTCTGATTGATAAACTCCCTCAGCAATAAAATCTGGTTTGCATCTTTTGTCAATTGTCATTTGTTTGAAGCCTTTGGGGGTGTGAAGGCTTTCCTCTATTGTGTCTGGCACAACTGTAGATAGTTCAAAACCACCTTGCTCTATATGACTTACCCTATTTGTTAAGACTTCATTTGGGAGAGAGATGGGGGTTTCCTTTAACACTTGAGTAGACATTGGACTGTCTGTATTACCCCCTTGAGCAGTGTCATCAAGATCTTTTTCCTTCCTACAAACATTATCACAATTATTATGAGTAGTTGATATTTGGGATCCATCCTCTACCTCCAAGGACCTATCTTAAGCATTTCTTCTTCAAAGTGGATCGACCATGGTGGTTGTCGAGTCCTACTATTTTAGACTATTTTGATCCATTCCACACTATTATTTACTTCGAGACCTTTGCCTTTTAAATTCGCCTTCATTTCTTCCATAGTAATATTAGCTTCTTCAATCTCTATTTTAAGCCCCCACTCCCCTTTATCTGACCCAAGCACCACAAAGTCTGGAATCTGATAACATTTTTGCATTTTTACCAAGATTTTGGAATATATATATATAGAAATCATTTCTATCAACCACCTCTTCAGATAGTAAAAATTTCCCAAAATTGTTCCCAATAATCTGTAGGGTTTCCTCATTTTTGTATTCCTAGGGGAGGTTTCTCAGTTTCAGCCAAATAGCTATATTTTCAACTTCTTCTTTGTCTGGGTTAAAGTTAGGTTTCCAGTCTTGAATGTAAATTCCTTTCCCATCTATAGGAAATGGTCCCCCTTTCACTATCCAGTCTTTATCCTTCTTTGTAGGGTACATCACTAATAGGAATTCATTGAAAAGGGTTTTGATTTCAACTTTCTATGGTGGAAGTGGCTTACTCTATTAGACGACATCCCTTGGATCTTTGGGGGGGACTTCAACATGGTAGACAATGCCCAGGACAAGAGGGGAGGTAATAAATTGGAATGGAAAGGGTGTGAGAAATTCTTTTGGAACAAGTTCGTTAATAAACATAAACTTATAGACCCCTTACATGGAGGCAAGAATAAACACAAATACATATGGTTCACCTAGTGCAATTATCAATAGGGGAACAAAATAATCTACTCAAGATTAGACATGTTTTACTTTAATCAACATTCTCTCAGATAGTAAAAATTTCCCAAAATTGTTCCCAATAATCTGCAGGGTTTCCTCATTTTTGTATTCCCAGGGGAGGTTTCTTAGTTTCAGCGAAATAACTATATTTTCAACTTCTTCTTTGTCTGGGTTAAAGTTAGGTTTCCAGTCTTGAATGTAAATTCCTTTCCCATCTATAGGAAATGGTCCCCCTTTCACTATCCAATCTTTATCCTTCTTTGTAGGGTACATCACTAATAGGAACTCATTGGAAAGGGTTTTGATTTCAAAATTACTCCCCTAGTTAACCTCTATCTAGGTTTAAATTTTTTCTAAAGATGGCCACGGGCCTAATCATTTCATAAAAAAGGCATTTTCTTGTATCCTATGCACATATTCCTCCCATTTCCTATTGTTAATCAATAAAGAAGAAGCTCTAACAAGAATAGTGTTATCTGCCTTATTAGCTGTCGGTTGATTTGAAGAGATTGTGTTGATATTGGGCTTAGATTTTTATGAATCCTTAGGATGCCAGAACTTATCTTCAGTCTGCTTGAAACAAAAGATATTTGGTTGATGCAGGAACCCAATCCACTTCCAATACAGAGGACCTCTATTATCCCTACTCCCACCATTCCTTCCTTTGTTTGTGTTCCTGGATGGATCTTGTCTCGGGGGTTTCCATTCTGCATGCATGTTGAGTCTGTGCCTTCAAAAATCATTTTGGACTTGAATATTGATGGGTCCCTAAGATCTGTTAAACTGCCTTCGATGAGATTTCTCATTTCTTTGGAAACCCACCAAACTTCTTTTCTATTTGGCATCTAGTAGGGCCTATTTTGACTCCATTTCCCTGAGTGCATTCTTGTCTGTGATTCAAATTTGAGCCTTCCTCTGTCTGATATGTTTCTGCCATAGATTTTTCTTCCATAGACATTGCCTCCATAGTCGTTGCCCCATGGTCGTTGCCACGCTCCATCTTATGGTGCTTATCAAATTGTTAGCACTGCATTAACCTTGAATAGGCACGAACCAAACAATTATATTAAGACTTTAATTGAAAATGAGATTAAAGCATATAAATAACGATTTCACAATAACATTAAAAAAAAATGAAATAAATGGTAATTAAACAAGAACAAGTTATAATCAATGATAAGTGAATGCCAAGGAACCAGAAGGTGTATTTAATTCATTGTTAACAAGTGCCACGTAGTGGATAAGTATTTGCCTAATAATTAATTATGGTTCTAATAATTTAATAATAATAGAGGTTCTAAAACTATAAAATAATTTTAGTAAATTTACTAAGGATAATTATTTAATATAAAATTTGTATAATGTACACTTATGAAATATAATATATTATTTTGATCTTAGCAATATGTAAACCACCATGCTCTCGGCCTGACGAACATTCAATGCAACCCTCGTTTATCTACCCTAAACCTAACTATGGCTACTCATTCTCTTGGTGTGGGTTCTAACGACCGTGGTAAGACATTTAAGCAAGTGCTTAGTGAGGAAGAAGTTATACCACATGAGGCAAGATTCGTTATTGATGGCAGACAAGCAGCTCGGGTAGGAGGAGGAACCAACAATGGAGGTGAGAAATCTATTCCTACTACTATATATATCATTAAGCCTAATTCTTATATGTCAATTTCTATAAAGAAAGAGAAGGACTCTCTTAGGAACATTGCAATTTTTCTAGCAGCCCAAGACATTCATAAACTCCCGTTAAGAACCTTCCTCAATGATTGGCTTCACAATATTTGGGGGAAAAAACTTGGGTACCATTTCTCCTTTCTTCGAATGGTCCAAAAAGGACTATTTCTGATATTCCTTAAAAACCCCAAATCCCAGAAGGAGATCATTACCAGACAATTCTGGAAGATCGACAATGCCAACTTTAGGGCATTACCCTAGACGCCCGACGCTGCCCATAACAAAGTATTGGCCCTTTTGAGCCCCTGTTGGATTACCATGGGTAGAATCCCACCATTCCTATGGAACATTATCCCTCAAACCCTGGAACCCTTTGGCATGATCCTCATAGTTGAAAAAATTGACTTCCTTCTTCCCCACATAGATGGTAGAGTTCTAATCATGATCAACCTGAGGATTGACCTCCCAGGAGAAATTGTTTTTGACCTAGATGAACACAATTATAATTGCCCAATATCATTCCTAGGAGGACTTAATTCATGATTCCTATGTAGAAGGGAAGGCCACATGATGCACGAGTGCCAAATTTTGAATAAAAGGAAGATTACCCCTAAATCTAATGAAGGGAGAAAGGTTGTCCCTAAAATAGCTAGTGATAAAATAGACTCTCCTGCTCCCTGTCCTTGGAGTTCTAAAAACCTTGATGTTAGTATCTCGGTGTCGTCCAATGTTATTGCAACATCCTTAGAGGCACTTAGGAGGACCTTCAATAATGAGACTTGTTGGATCCCTCCCTCTAATATGATCTTTGAAGAGTTAATTGATCTCCCACAAGTTGAGAACCTAGATTTTGGGTTGAAGTTGGAGAATCCCACACCCAACCACAGAAGCTTCAATGCCCAAAAAAATGTATGCAACAAGATTAGGAAGAAATCAACCCACAAAAGGAGGGCTCCTACTCCTCCATTTAGAGACTCTAGGCCATGCAATTCAGAGTGTACAAACCAGAACTTAGAGAATTCCACTAATATTTGTGCATATGGTTCTCTGGAAGCCATCACAAATGCCTATGACAAGGATGATAGGATTAAAAATGTGTCTATTATAGTAATTCATGTCCCTACAACCCAAGGGCCTCCTAAGATTGAGAGCCCTCCCCTTCCTATGAAGAACCTCTATGAGGATGAGAATTGGGACTCCCCTAAGGAGTGTAGGGAGGATGAAGAAATGGAGGAGGGGTGATTAAAGGGATGGAGTTGGCCATTGTAACTTTTGAAGGGAATGCTCCTTCTGAATATACATTCAAGGCTAAGAAGAAGCTTAGAAAACCCCAATCCAGGATGCCAGTTTTGGACTAGATTGGGAGGGGGGTGTTCCTAAGGAAGATGAAGGGACTCCCAAGATTAAAAGGAAGAGAGGCAGACCTCCCAATCATGTCTTCAGTAGAAAGCCACTAAAAATACTTTAGAGAAGTCTTTCCAATTGTTTTAAGAGCTTCCAAGATCCCATGGAAGAGGACTCCTAATAATGCAATGGACTTTAAACTCGCATCTCGGAATGTGAAGGGACTGGAGTCCCCAGACAGAAAGAATGTAGTCAATCTAATGCATAAAGGAGTTGACTTCCTATTGCTCCAAGAAATCAAAGCAGTAGGATTTTCCTTGGATGTTGCCTTAAAGTGCATATGGAAAGATGCCAGGAATGTGTTTACCACTCATAAAAAAGGTAAGGGAGGGAGTGCCATACTTATACATCCCAGATGGGATAATAAAGTCATAGACTGGGGGTGTTCCCCATGTGATGGGAATGTTTGGGTTAGCCTTATGCATAACAATGTTGAATTTGGAATTTGTTTTATTTATGCTCCAAATGATCACTGTGATAGAATTAAACTGTGGGAGTGGATGTGCAATATGAAGGACATTCCCTGGGTTGTAGCCAGGGACTTGAACATGGTGGAGTCCCCCCCAAGATAAAGGAGGTGGGAATAGGATGGATTGGAAAGGCAATGAGAAGTATTTATGGACTAAAATGACTAGTAAGCTCAGAATTTTTTACCCCCTAGCAGGGAAGAGAAAAGAATTCCAAGGAATTTGGCATACTTGGTCTAACTACCAGAAGGGAAACAAAAGGATATACTACAAGCTATATAGAGTATATGTCAATAAAGACTTCTTCAGTTTTAGAAAGGAGAGTAATGGAGACTGTATAAGAGTGGTCCCTTACTCCCTATCAGACCACCACCCTATAGTAAGCTCATAGATATTTCAAATAGGGAGCCCCACTATCACTAGAAGAGGAGGGCACTCCTTTTCCCTTAATACAACATTCCATTATATGGTTCAACTATGGGGTGACCAGGCATCAGAGTGCTATCAATAGATGGAATCAATGCACTAATAGCTGGAAAAATTTGTTCCAAGTGGTTGGGAAGAAAAGGGCTAAAGACTCAAGGAGAGTGGAATCAGAGCTACAGACAAAAATTTGTCAAGAAGAACATAGCTACCAATTAGATCCAACCAATGAAGAAGCCAGAATTAGTCAAGTTTGGGCTAGAGACTCATTAAGGAAAGTGCAGCAACACAAGATCATTGGTTCTAAGATTAGGGCTAAAGCCAACTGGATCAACGAAGGGGACAGGGGATCAAGATTCTTCTTCCAAATCCTGAAGTCTAAGGAGGCTAAGAATAGCATTGAGTGCATATGTCTGGAAGATGAAACCCTAACCTTTCATGAAGGCATCCTTCAAGCTTTTTTAGACTACTATACCAAATTTTTTGCATCAAAAGAGTCAGACACAAAGATGGTGGAGAGGAGGAACAAGATCAAGAATATCATCCCCCCCCCAACTCAAGGAGGAAGACTCAACATCTTTGAGTTGACCGGTCTCTATGGAGGAGATTAATGAGGCCATGGAACACACGAGCTACAAGAAAACCCCTGGCCCAGATGGGCTTCCTATTGAATTCTATAAGGACAACATATAATGGATTGGGAAAGATCTATTAGAGGTATACAACGAGGCTTTTGAGATAGGATCCCTAGGATTAGAAATCAATATTGGCTGCATCAAACTTATACCCAAGGAGGGGGATAAAACCCTGATTAAGAATTGGCAACCTATTACCCTCCTAAATGTGTCCTACAAAATCTTAGCCAAATTTCTTGCAAGGAGACTGATAGATATCCTTCCCAAAGTGATTAGCCCCACTCAAATAGGGTTTGTGAAGGGGAGGTACATATTGGAGAACCTTATTACCTGTTGGGAGACTATGGAATGGGAAAAAAGCTCTGGACAATAGGTCAGTATGCTCTTGATTGACTATGAGAAGGCATATGACAGGATTGAATGGCAATTTATTGCCACAATGTTAGAAGCTCTGGGATTTCCTATGGAATTCATTCACATGGTGCTCACTCTAATACAGGGTGCTACTGCTATAGTAGAAGTGAATGGGATGAGATTTGAACCCTTCCCCTTAACCAGGTCTATAAGACAAGGCTGACCATTGACCCTGACCTTATTTGTTATAGCAGAAGACCCCTTATTCTACATTATTAGATATGACTCCATCTCCACAAAGGCTATGGGAGTCAGACTACCAAATGATGAGGAACTGATAAATGTATAGTTTTCAGATGATACTTCCCTTATGATTGAGATGTGTTAAAACAACTTTAAATACCTCATGGATAAACTAGACCTATTTTTCTCAGCCTCAGGCAGTAAGGTGTCCATCCCTAAATCAACCCACCTAGGATGGGATGACTCACCTCCAACTTGGTGTCATAAATTTGGTTTTTATTGGGGAGGACCTCTTCACCAAGTTCGATACCTAGGCATTCCATTCTCTATTAAACCAGACCTCAAGAGTGTGTGGGTTTGGGTGAAGGATAAGATAGAAGGAAAGATAAATAAATGGAACAATAGGCTCCTATCATTGGCAAGGAGGATCCAAGTGTGCTAGAAGGTATTGGATTCCTATCCTATTTACTACTCTTCAGCATGGCTCTTCTTTCAAGCTCGGATTAACTTCATTCACAAGGCTATTAGAGACTATTTATTGTCAGATGATAAAGGAAATAAGAAATCTCATGTTGTCATATGGGATTGGTGCACTAGGGTTACTATGCAAGGGGGTCTAGGGCTGAAGGATCTCAAATGATAGGGTATTTTGCTTGCTGTCAAATGGATAGCTAAAGATGGTCAAGGAAATGAACCTTGGAAGACTCTAGTCAGACACAACATCAGCAAGGGCACCCCAGCCCATGCTAAGCACTGGAAGAATCTATTTATCATTAACCTCATGTCTGGGAAGTTCAAGGTGGTGGTGGCAGGCTCTACGGTGTTTAAATCTATTCAGAAAGGTTGGGAGGAGATCAAATCCAGTGTGCCAAGGAATAAATTGCTCGACCAGGATCATAATGTGTGTGGAGAGAGGTCTGTCTGGTGGAACTTATGAAAGGGGGATAATACCCTGGCCCAGTTGCAAGGATGCTCTGCTAGGAAATGGAATTCACTAGGTATCATCTACTTCTCAGATATCACAGAAGATGAGATTCTAATATCTTGGGATGAACTTGTATCCAAATTTCATATACCCCTAATCCAGTGGAGGACAAACACCACTCTTAGAGATGCATACTTTGCGCTCAATATCCCCAGAGATACTTCAGTTGACTCTGACAGAATGGACCTTATCAAGTAGAGTGATGGTACTCCAATATGGAGTACCAAAACCAAGGTAGTACATAAGTTACTTGCAAACACAAATACCATCTATGAACACCTAAATGTTAAATGGAATTGATCTAATCGAAAAGAGAGTAGTGAGGAATTGAATATGGGCTCTGCAAACCCTGTGTAAGTGAGAGTGCATGGAACTCATTCAACCCTTTGTACTCTAAGGGTCTTTAATGCTCTGACTTCACTCCTTTATTTATGGCTTCTACTTCAGATGGCACCATTTATGCATCTAGAGACATTGTGCAGAAGACCCCAGAAACTAGTTTCGCTCCCGAGAAGCCTTTGCATTCGCCCAAAACTTTTTGAAAACCTCTGGAAGGCACCAAAGGTCTCAATAATGGCACAAAATTCCTTGGGTGACAGCAAGCAACCAACACTGGAGAAGATGGAGGACATGAATCAAGACTTAAGGCTTCTGACCCCAAAATCCTTATTATTTCTCCCAACTCTGTTATGATTGATGTAATTAAGGCAGAGAAGAGTAAACTAGGAGAAACAACTATTTTTTTTGGCTACGCAAGACCTACCTAGGCTTCCCTCCCATGTATATATGAATAATTGGTTACATAACGTCTGGAGTTCCAAATTAGGGCTCAAATTTTCTCTTTGTAGGATGATCCAAAAAGGATTGTTTATTATTATTTTTAATGACCCTGCAAGTCAAAGGTCTGTGGTTGATAGATAGTTTTGGTCTATAGGGGAAATTACTCATGCCCTAGGTTGGTCTGGCTCTGCCAATTTTTATGAAATTATGGCCCTTTCAAGTCCTAGATGGATTACCATTAAGCAGATCCCCCCATTCCTCTGGAATCTCATACCAGAAGCTCTTGAGACCCTTGGTAAAGTTAATCACTTCAACCACTCAAATGTTCTCCTTCCCCATTTAGACGCAAGGATTTTGATTTCCCTCAAAATAGGTGTCGACATATCCAAAACCCTGATATTTGATTTGGAAGGAGAACATGTCTCCTGCCCTCTAGAATACCTAGGAGGTCTAAATTCGTGTTTCCTCTGCAAGAAGGATGGCCACAGGAGGAGAATTTGTATGTTCATTGCCTCCAGCACTAAACCTTGACAATCTAACAGATTGACCTCCATTGTGCCTTCTCAAGGTTGCTCTGATGTTAAAACACTCATTCCCCCCCCCCCAATGTTGTTGTCTCCATGGCTGCCCCTGTGACTGAACCTAACATTGATCCTGAAATTTTGCCCAACCCCAATAACTCTTCTCTTGAAGCCTTGTCTGTTTCTCTAGGATTGGTCAACCCTAGCTTCGCTTCGAAGAGCTCTTTAGTAACATCTGGCCAAGAGGAAAAAACCCTCTCTACCCCCAAGAGCAAGTTTAGAAGAAGGTACAAGAATGCATAGAAACTAGCATTGGACAAAATCAGGAAACTTGATGGCCCTCTTAAGAAAAGAAGAGGTAATGTTAATGAGAAATATATTGATTATTTCCCCCCTTTTGGTGGCACCACCCAAGGTGATAGTGGTTGTAAGGGGAGACATGATCTGAGGACAGATGGAGGAGATATGTTGAGGGCCAGTGAGAGGTCCCTAGACAATATGGATACCTCGGAGAATTTCTTGGGCTCTGAGGTTGCTTACCCAACTAAAGATAGCTCTTTGCATGATTTTGACCTCCTTGTCATTCCACCCAACCCTCCTGACCCCCACCCTACCTCCCTTAACTCTGGTTCTCCAAACCATCCTCTTCTTGCTACCCCTACCATTTTGGATGGTGTCAGTTTGAGGGAGGTCTCATTCCGTTAGGACCTCACTGAGGGCCCCTCCCTTAAAGATGTCTTCAACAAACATGGCCTCAATCAGAACTGGGAAATTGTCTTGTTTGTTGAAAGCCCTTGGAAGGATGTACTCAAAGTGAACAAGACTAAAAGGATTCCTAGAAACACCACCCCCTCTCTAAATATTTCCCAATGGAGGATGGAGACTGTTCAAAGGCTAAGAAAGGGGGAAAAAAGAGGTAGGCCTCTAGGCTCTGGCAACAAAAAGGAACACAAGGAGGTACATAATATTGAAATTCCTAAATGCTTCTCTAGTTTTAGGAATAATGTTAAACTCCCCTCATGAATTGCATGGATCTCAAGATTGCATCCTGGAATGTTAGAGGATTGGAATCCTCCAACAGAAAATATATAGTGCAAATATTTAGAAGGGATAATAAGGACTTTGACTGCCTGATGCTGCAAGAGGTCAAAGCCAATAAGTTTTTCCTAGATATTTCTCTTAAATGTATCTGGAGAGAAGCCTCTACATTCTCCACTACACACAGTCAGGGGAAAGGGGGCATCTCTATCCTCCGTATCCCCCTTAGGGACAAGCAAGTGAGTAATTGGGGCATTGCCCTTGGCAACAGAGCACTCTGGGTTGTTCTAGAGGACCACAACACCAAGATTGGCATATGCTTTGTATATGCCCCAACTGATTATAGGGAGAGGACTGAACTTTGGAAGTGGATTACTTTGTTAGAGGACATCCCTTGTATCCTTGGGGGGGAATTCAACATGGTATACAATGCCCATGACAAGAGGGGAGGTAATAAACTGGAATGGAAAGGGTGTGAGCAATTCTTTTGGAACAAGTTCCTCAATAAACATAAACTTATAGACCCCTTACATGGAGGCAAGAATAAACACAAAGACATATGGTTCACCTGGTGCAATTATCAATAGGGGAACAAAAGAATCTACTCAAGATTAGATAGGTTTTACTTGAATCAACATTCTCTCAAGTGTCTGAAAGATGATTTAGGGAGGGCGGTCAGAGTTACCCCCTTTACTCTCTCTGATCACCACCCAATTAGTGCTAGATTCTCAACCTTAGGGAACACCCCCAAAGTTTTCCTTAGGAAATATGCCTTCTATCTCAATTCCTCACTTTTGGGGGAACCTGGAATTGGGAATGTAGTCTTATTGATTAGATGGTTCAATAGTTTGATTGTCATGCATAATAGTGCTACGGATAAGTGGGCACAAAATGTGGCTAGCTAGAAAGCTCGAGGTTTAGACTGCTAGAGGTAAGAAATCTTGAGATGCAAGATGGACTGAAGGGATGCTTCAGAATGAACTCCTCAAGGCAGAACTAGAAATGCAAAATGACCCCTCCTTAGTGGAACTTGACCTAAAAATGTCCAACACTAAGGATGAGCTCAGAAAGTTACAAAACACTAAACTCAAAGGCATTAAGATCAGGTCCAGATCCAATTGGGTGGAACATGGAGACAGAGGCTCCAAATTTTTCTTTAACCTACTTAAACAGAAAGAGGTTAAAAGAAGGATAGAGGAATTATGGATTGATGACAACAAGATCACTGACCAAGACCATATTCTCCTAGTCTTCAAGGAATTCTACCACTCACTGTTCAATTCAGAGAACATAGGTGTAGAGATGATAGTAACCAAAACTAAAATTAGTAATACAGTCCCTAAAAAGGTCTCTGAGGAAGACTCCATGTCCCTCAGACTTCCATTGAAGATAGAAGAGATCAATGATGCTATCAATCATATGGCTCTTGATAAGGCACCAGGGCCTGATGGCCTACCTATAGAATTCTACAAGAAAAAACATCGGATGGATAGGAAATGACCTATTGGAAGTTTACAATGAATCCTTTGAGCATGGATCCCTAGGCAAGGTCATTAAGAGTGGACTTAGCAAGCTCATCCCCAAAGAAGGAGATAGATCTCTGATTAAAAATAGGAGACCTATCACACTTCTTAACTCCTCTTACAAAATCCTAGCCAAGGTGTTGGTGACTAGAATCAAGAATGTGGTTCCAAAGATCATAGACTACAGCCAAACTGGATTTGTAAAAGGCAGGTACATCCTTGAGAATGTGGTAACTTGCTGGGAAGCCATGGAATGGGCCAAGGAGACTAAGCAATAGGATTGTATGTTGCTACTGGACTATGAAAAATCCTATGACCGAATAGAGTAGGACTTTATCTTCATGATGATGGACTCTCTGGGAATACCTAATGAATTCAATAAAATGGTTAGACCATTATTATATGGAGCTCTTTCTCAGGTGGAGATTAATGGCAGCAGATTTGAGAGATTTGAACTTACCATGTCCATAAGACAAGGGTGCCCACTTACCCCTACACTATTTTTCATAGCCGCTGAAGCAGTTGGACACCTCATTGTTGATAGCCAGATTACTCCTAGAGTTAGGGGTATACAACTCCCAGAAGGTAAAGAAATCTCCAATTTATAGTTTGCAGATGATACAACCCTTCTTCTTAAACTAGAGGAAGCTAACCTCTCCTCTTTCATGAGCAAAATCAATTTATTTTTCTCAGCATCAAGTAGCAAAATTTCAATGGAGAAATCCCTATTTCTGGGCTGGAAAGAGGATCCCCCTTTGTGGCTATCTAGATGGAACCTTAGATGGGAAGGCACTGACTTCCAGATCAAGTACCTTGGTATCCCCTTCTCCATCAACCCTAACCTTAAGAAGATGTGGGAATGGGTCAAGAGTAAGGTAGAGAAGAAGCTTAATAAGTGGGACAACCAATACCTTTCTTTGGCAGGTAGAATTCAAGTATGTCAGAAGGTGATGTCCTCATACACTATATACTACTCTTCAGCCTGCTTGTTCTGTCTATACCAATTCAACCTTATTCAGAAAATTATCAGAGATTACCTATGGTCGGATGGCAGAGGTAACAAAGGTGGTCATGTAGTTAAGTGGGAGTGGTGCACCAAAGGAAAGAAGCAAGGGGGTTTGGGACTCAAATATTTCAGAATACAAGGCATAGCCCTGGCAATGAAATGGATCACTAAAGAACTCCAGGGCGAAGAATTCTGGAAAGCCCTTATTAGGAGAAACATAGAAAAGGGACACCCTAAGAAAGGAAAGCTATGGAAAAATATCACTATGAATGACATCCTAACAGGAGATTTAGAGTTCTGTGTTCAGGGGTCGGTCATATTTAAATCAATATGGAAAGCTTGGAACTTGGTCAGACACCTAGTTGCCAACAATGGCCTATTCCACAATCAGGGCAAAATATGTGGCAACACTTCCATGTGGTGGAACTTAAAACTCAGAGATAAACCCTTGGCACTACTCCAAGGATGCTCAGCCAGGATTTGGAATGGTAAAGGTATTACTTACATTGAACACATAATTCAAGATGACATGCTTGTTGAATGAGAGTTTATTAAACACAGCTATGAGCTCCCAGACTCACAGTATAGGACCTACTTTGTGTTGAAGGAAGCCTGTGCTGACCTATTCCTTCACAAAAACATGTACATAGACAGTGACTACCACCTACAGTACAAATGGTCAGATGGATCCTTAATCAGAAATACTAAATGCAAGAACCTCTGTGAGCTCCTCACCCATGCCTCCATCTTCCCCCACCTTAACTCATGTTGGAACCTTGCCCTTGAACCAGATAAGTGGTCTAAGATTTTTTGCAATCTCTGGTCTTCTCTGTGTGAACCAAAAATCAAATGCTTTCTATGGCATCTTCTCTTGCACAGGTTACCCTTTAGACTCCCTAATAGGGACCCTAGTGTGTGTCCTTTATGTCCCCTTAATGAATCTATTGGTCATGTATTCTTCACCTGCCCCTTTGCCATAGAGACATGGAAGCTCTTTGGCTTCCCCCAGTTATACCCCATATCAGTTATAGACATCATTTATGGTAAAATCAATAGTCTGAAGAAGCCTTTAATAGTTGTTTTTTTCTCTTTTTTCTGCTTTAATTATGTGGAACATATGGAAAAAGAGGAATGATATTATTTTTGGAGGTAATTGCAGAATTCTTACTGAGTCTCTCAAGAGACTCATATTTCATGACATTGTTGTGCAGGTTACAGTGGTGATAAATATAAAAAAAAAATAGAAGTTGTAGGACATGTTCAAACATGGCATGGTTAGACTGGGATCCTGGGAGGTATCACATGGTTACACTTGGACCAAAGAGTCTCCAGAGTTGGCCCCCTTCTGAGTTTCACTCCATAACTTTATGACTGAAGTTGGTGGACTCAACATTGCTAGCAGGCCAGTGATTAATGCCATCCCACTCAATGTCATCCCTGCACCAGCAACTCCAGTTGTGGTACCCCTTGATCACCCCTATGAGCACCATATCAGGAAGGATGAATTACTCTGATGGATGGAAGGTTCACAAGGATGGGTGGCCTGGGTGCCCTTCAGAGATGAACATTTCATCTAAATTATTGCTTATAGTTGTTTGAAACAATATAGTTATCCTTTTTCAGCTATGTTACAGTGCTTATGTATGGAACAATATAGGTAGATGGTATTCTATGGATCAGTCCTTATGTTTGGAACTGTATAGATTATGGCATTCTCTCAGTCAGGTGTAGCTAGGTGTATATTTAGGCTTGTCTTTTTGTAATACCAAACATATATGTCTAGCTGTATTTTTGGTATATAGTTAAAGCTAGACACCTGACTGTACTCACCATTTTCTATGAATAATAATCATATATCTTTAATAGAAAAAACAAATGTTAAATGGAATATGAATTTAGACCCCAACACATGGAATAAATACCTTGGAAAATTATGGCACACCCCTGCTGAACCTAAAGAGCTATGTTTCATGTGGCATTTTCTTCTGCATAGGCCACCTATTAAGAAACCCTTTGATGAACTTAATTCTTGCTCCTACTGCTCTGAACCTGAAACTATCCTACATATTTTCTTTGACTGTCACTTTGTCATTGCTATATGGAACATAATTGGGCTGGCACTAAACAAAGACTTTCACATAATAGATATCCTTTCTGGGACTATGATGGGACTAGATAAAAGATGCAATCTTTTCTGGGCTACTCTTTCCTTTCACATTCTTTGGCATAAATGGAAGTATAGGAATGATGATATTTTCAATAGTAGGAGTAGAAATCTCACTGAGTCTTTGCGGAGACTCATATATATTAATGTTGCCTCACAGGTTACCATGATCTTACAGGTCAAGGAACAACAAGCTTTGAAGGTTATCAGGGAAGTCAAGAATGTATTGGACAGGGAGCAGATCACATGGAAATTATCCTCCAAAGTTGAAGGGGACCAAGAATTTGAGGTCTCCATAGGACAAATGTTACAGAAAATCAATGACCATAAGAAGAGGGCTGAGAAACAGGCAGGTATAGGAGTGGAGATTACACAGGGGAGCATCGTAGGAGGTGGGAATGCCAAGGGAAACACCACAGGTGCTAGATATGAGGTTAAATCGGGCCAAGGACCATAAGTGTTGGAGGAGTAGATGGATAGTAGCAATGAAGAGGTAGAATCAGGCCAAAGGTTACATGATCAGACTGCACAGGATCATACTACATAGGCTCCTAGGGACTCACTATATGTGCCTCCTATTGCAGCTTGCCCTCCACTTCCCTGGGTGGCCTACCTTTCCAATCCATATAATGTCATCATACAGGATGATCTAAGACTCAAATGGGCAGATCGTCAACTGTTGTAGACAGCCTGGTTCCCCAGATAGAGCAGGTCAATAGAAATCTAAGGTTTATAATATGGTAATGGTACTTTTTTGATGCACTGGTTGATACATGAATCCTAAATCCTTCCGTATGTAAGGGATGATGTAATTTTTGTAAGATTGATATTGATGTAAACTCTCGGTAATTCCATAATTAATATATATGATAGTTAATAGAAAAAATAATAATATATTATTTTAATTATAATATAATAATTATTTTGATAGCTAAAATTAAAATGATACATAATTTGTAATTGTAATAAAATTTAAAAAATAATCATTAATTTTCATTAATTTTCTTTATTTCACAAAAAATACATATTTTTTGACAGAAATATTTTAAAATGATGAGTATAAATTAAACAAATAAGTTTCGTAAATATGGGGTATTGTGTCCTAAAAAATTCCTCAAAAATTGCAATGGACATAGTGCTTCGGTGAAATTCATGTATATAAGACCCCAAATTTATTAGCCAATCAACATGAAGAAAAAAAAATTCATGACTTTTTTGCTTAAAAATTTCACATATGTACTTTAGAAAAATCTAAAAAGAAATTGAAAAATAAAAATTGTTAATTGCAATTGGTTGAAATAAGTTTTTTTAATCACTCGTTAAGAAAAACCCATTGCAATAGTGTGTAGCCTAACGATAAATACTAACAAGTGCCACGTACTTGTCATAATTAGTTATAATAAAATCTTAAAAATAATATTTAATAAGTTATGTTTGTATATATTATAGTTTCTATAGTTATAATTGTAAAAATTTAAAATATAGTTATAAATTGTAAATGTAAGGTGGAATTTAAATAATAAATAAAGGGTTATTAAAATAATAAAATTATATAATATTGCATATATGATATAATACTTTTGTATTATAGAATAATATATTATATATTAAAAATTGTAATAATTATTTATATTAATAACATGTTTATAGTAATAAAATATAAAATATAGTATCTCATAAAAATATACTATATTGCAGATGAAGCTATCATATACAGCGAAAATGAAGTGGCGAAATAAAGCAGTGAAAGCAACGAAAATGCAAAGAAGGCAGTATAGGAATTTAGAGAGAACATCGCTAGGTTTGCAGGTAGAAAAAGCCAGCAAGGAGGATACCACTGAAGGAAAAAATGAAAACAGAGTATCGAAGGTCAAAATCAATGATGCCAATCAAGACACAAGTAGCACGGGTTTTTCTGGTTACTGTTTCAATTGTTATCTCTACGGACACAAGCTCATCGACTGCAGAAAACCTGATATGTGATCATCTAGATCCAACTATGATCACCTCAAAGAATTCATCAAAAAGCAAAAACAGAAGAGTATTACGGAAGGAAATCAAAGCAAGTTTCTGCTGAAACCCCAAAATGAGGTTTTACGGGTCAAGGA
>MU224863.1:337398-361057 GCA_018584345.1 Thuja plicata
AAATACTAATGTAACGATGTAAAGATAATGTGATACAATAAAAGTGTAAACATGGAAAACACAGTTATTCCAAATAGTGGGTATGCCCACTAGATGCATGTATGTATGAATGAAATCTTGTATATTTACAAGTCATGGGTATGCCCATGAATCTCATGTATCAGTAACAGGACTTATAGTCCCAGGCAAGGCTGGAGGTTTTCTCGACCTCGCTCTTTCCTACCAGCGCCTGCACTGAGCGGGGTTTTATGTATCTTTAAATTTTAAAAAATAATAAAATTTCTATGGCTTAGGCCTTTTACCGACCAAAAAAAAAATAAAATACTATATTGTAAATTAAAATACCAATTTCAAAATAAATTTAATTAAATGATGAATTATACATTACAAACTGGTTTAGAAATTCTAGGAAAACAAATTTGCAGAAGCTCCGAAAAAAGGGGTCCTATAAGACCAAATCAATTGAACCAATCATAATTGAGATAAATAATTTATATTATATATTTAATTCATAAATAAATATTTAAACTTTAGAAATAGACTAACGACAATAAATAGTGACTTATGATTGGTTGATTGATGCAAAACTAATTCACTAATTTTGAATTTTGAATTTTAAAATATTAAACAAAAATTTAAAATAAATTGCTAACAAGATTTAATCCCTTAATATAAACTATTATATTTGACACTTGAAACTAAAATTTTAAAAAAATATAGCTTAAATACCTAAAATTAAAAACAAATGCTTATTAAAAAAATATTTAAAATATTAAGAACAACTTTCCAATTGAGACAAGGCTGCAAAACAACTAAGTTTTTGCCAAAAGAGTTGCTTAAACTTTGCAAAAAAAATTGAAAATTGAGATTTCACCTTAGGAAAAATTTCACTTTACTTTTATTTTGCATATACTATAGGATGTAAACATAGTAAATATAAGAAGCTGACTATGTGCTTAGATTGTAAAGAACATTGTAGTTAAGCTAATATTAATATTAAGCTTTCTTTTTAATTGTAATCTAATATTGTGTCTACTTTTCAAATGTTATTTTTAAAATATGAAATTATATTTAAAAATAATAATAAAATTTAAAATAATTTAATATTGTTTGTAATATTTAAGTAAGCTAAAAATTGTATAACAATTGCAAAGTATTATATTATGAGATGATTGATAAATATATTTAATTATTGAAAATTTACAATTTTTTTAATTTTTAAATAAATTTAGTTATGTTTTTAACATAAAAAAATCTGTATGAAAATAATTAAATTCAAGAATATAGGAAAGTGGGATACCCAGTTCCTCTCCTTGGCAGGCAAAGTTCAAGTGTGCCAAAAACAAATGTCTTCCTATTCTATCTACTACTCCTTAGCTTGGCTTTTTTGCCAATACCAGTATAAGCACCTCCATAAAATCATTAAGGATTATCTATGGTCAGATGGCAAAGGCAATAAGAAAGGCCATGTGGTTAAGTGGGAATGATGTACTACAGGTAAGAAACAAGGGGTTCTAGGACTTAAGGATCTCTGAATACAAGGGATCTATTTGGCTACTAAGTGGATCACAAAAGCTTTGGATGGAGATGAGCCATGGAAAGCTCTTATTAGAAGCAAAATTTTGACGGGTCATCCCAAGAAAGGAAAAATTTGGAAGAACCTAACAATGAACGATATCATATCATGGGAGATTTAGATTAATGTCCAAGGTTTTGTAGTATTTAAATCAATTTGGAAAGCATGGAATTTTGTCAAACATCTTATAACAGATAATAAGGTTACTCACTATCATGATAAATTATGTGGTAATAGGTTTATTTGGTGGAAACTTAAAATCAGAGAGAAGCCTCTGGCATTGCTTCAAGGTTGCTTAGCTAGGAAGTGGAATGATAGAGGAGTTTCCTACCTAGCTAACATTTTCCAAAATGACTTGCTCCTAGAATGAAAAGAAATGAAAAACAGATTTGCCCTTCCCAGCTCCCAATTTAGAACTTATTTTGTTGTTAGAGATGCTTGTACAAATCCCTCCCTTCCTAAAGAGATTTATGTTGACAGTGATTGCCACCTCCACTTCAGATGGACCGATGGTACCCTACTTATTAAATCTAGATCTAAGCAACTGTATGAACTCCTGACTCAAGACTGCTCCATCTTCCCCCACTTGAACTCCTACCGGAACCTCAACCTTGAACCTGAGAAGTGGTCAAAAAATTTCTGCAACCTCTGGGATTCCCTTGTTGAGCCGAAGATAAAATGTTTCCTTTGGTGTCTCCTCTTGCATAGGTTACCTTTTAAGCTCCCTAATGACGAACCTAGTATTTGCTCCTTCTGCAATCTTCCTGAGTTAGTTAGTCATGTTTTCCTTACCTGCCCCTTTGCCATTGAAATATGGAAGTTATTTGGTTTCCCAAATATTTTTGAGGCCACTGTCTTAGACATCATTTCAAGTCATATTGATGGATTGAAGCAGTCATTTAATAATTTTTTTGCTCTTCTTTCTGCCTTAATTATGTAGAATATATGGAAATTGAGAAATGATTTTGTTTTTGGTGGTGCTTCCAAAAACCTTACTGAGTCTCAAGAGACTCGTATTTCATAGAATTGATGTGCAGGTCACAGTAGTTATAAAGATTAAAAGAAAGAAACTGGAGGATCTCTTCAAGCAGGGCATGGTCAAACTGGGCTCATGGGAGGTCTCTCATGGATACACTTGGACAAGGGATGTCCAGGAGCTCACCCCCTTCAAAAATGCACTCCATAACTTCATGTTATAGATTAAAGACCTCAACAAGGATGAAAGGCAGGTGATCAATGCAGTCCATATCATTGTTATACCATGACCTAATTTTCTAGTTGTCGAGCCCCTGACACATCCCTATGAGAAGCACATCAGACAGGATGAAGTCCTTAGATGGATGGAAGGACAACACGGATGGGTGGCATGGGTACCATACCAAGATGGTGACAATATATGATGTTCCTCTGATACACAAACTCTCTTATATACTCCTTTTTTATTTATTTTGTACTTAGACATTGATCCTATGTTGATTAAACTTCTATTTTAGATATAGACACTCATGTGTAGTTAGATATGTACGTAGGATTGATATGTAATCTACCGAACATATATGTTTGACTCTCTTTTCGGTAGCTGGTATGAGAAAGACACATGATTGTTATAGCTTTTTATGAATATCATATATCTTTAATAGAAAAAAAAATTCAAAAATATACAATAATTAAAAATTTAAATTAAATATTTTAAAATATTTAATTTTAATAAAAAATAAAAAATAAAAAATATATTTTAAAACTTACTTATTATTATAATTCAAAATAAAACATTAATGTTGCACAAACAATGACAAATGGTGTAGAGAAGTAAAAGCCAATAGTATGGAAAGGAAAGGGCGCAAAAGTGAATGGAGAATGAGGAATGTTGCACAAATTTCCCAAGGCGAAAGCAGTGAATGAACTGTAGTTTGAAACAGAGATCAAAACAACAATAAAATTAGAGAGAAACAACGAAAATGAATGATGGGGGAGACACCTAAATAACAAAAAAGACCAGAGATAAATCTTATAATAACAGAGACATACCTAGTGGACTGTACATGTCCTCTTTCTTCCACTTTTCTTCTTGTTGGCTCTTCTTTTTATCCATGTGGGCTATGATCACAAGTTGAGTAAGAGATTTACATTTATTGTTTATTGACAACATTGGTACTAACATGTTTTTCCACTCTTGCTAAATCTTCCTCTTGTAGGAATTCTTATCTCTTTCACGAGCTTTTTACATTATTATGTTTGGAGGTATGCATGTCATTATGGTTTGTGTGATGAAATTTTCTTCCGGTGCTTCTAGCTTGTATTGTTATGTCTTCCTAGATGTTCACATGTTTCCTGTGAAAGGCTCTCTCTTTCCTTCTTTTTGTGTGGTTATGGAGTTATTTATTCAATCCAAGGGGTGTTTGTGTTTTGGTGCTCAATTCATTCTCTACCCTTAGCTACCAAGGCTACTTCATGATTGTGTGTTTCTCTTGGTGCTCCTCAGTGGGTGAGCTCTCTCTTTCTATTCTCTCGGGTGGTATCTTGTGAGGTCCATCTCATTTGGTTTTCAGTGGTCTTCTTTTTGCTAATAGTGCCTGAGTTGGAGTTGGAAAATTGGACAATGCATTTGGTATTTCTTGACAATGATTAGAAGAATCTTTGGAAAAAGAGTGTCTCAGACTATTCTCAATAGAAGATGAAGGCCTTAAACAAGCTGTTATTTATATTGTTCAACATAATGTGGGTGGAACACATTTGCATGATGGTTATGTCTATAAACTCCTCTTCTCTTCCCTTCTCCAAGAAGTTGGCCATTTAGAATGGGTTCTTGTTGTTGGTAATAATATTGTTATTCCTCATCACTAGGAGCATGTGTCTCAGAGGATTGAAAGTATTAATCCAAATGTAATCTTTGGAAAGCTTGAGTGCATTTTTTTATCTAAGCAAGGAAGGTTGTGAAGAGAACATGGCAGTGTCTTGGGACATTTTAAAGTCTTGTGTTGAAAATGATAATTATGTGTCTATGAGTATCTTTCATAGGAATTGATAAGAAATATATGTTGTGAGGCTATTTTTTTTGTCTCACGCTTTTTGTTTGAAACTTGATGACCTTTAGCATTGGTCTGAGGGAGTTAACTAGCTATTTGTTCCTTCTCTCTCTTGCTTTGTGGCCTCATATTCTATTATCCTCCTGCTACTATGTGTAGCTTAATTTCTTTGTAATCTCTATGTATCTGTGTGTGTTGAGAGTTGGTGGGTAGTTCCCCACCCATGGTGTGGCCTCATCCATTTTTGTTTGTTATCTCCCTCCACATTCTAGTTTGGTCTTTTATCTTTCTCTATTGTCTCTATATGTATTTACTCTTCATCTAAAATATTACACACATATAACATTTTTCCAAAGAAAAAACTATTCCTCGAGTATAGATTTACAACATGTTAGCCTCTATCTTACACTCACAATAGATATTTACACTTTTAGTAGGCAATGCCCGTGTCCAAATTAGAAGTGCATAACTCTCATCGAGACTACAATCACATGAAAACTTCATAACTTTACTATAATGGTTAGCTCTTAATTTGACTACACAAAACTCATGTCACACTAGACAACTGCTACATTAAAGAGTTTCATGACAATTCCCAATACAATCCTACAAAAAAAAAACTTTATAATTCTACACCAACGAGTCATTTCTTTGTTTGACAACATTCTTTTGAATCATAATTACTTAGCCATTATGCACTAATTTATATTCCAACTCTTGCATACATAGACTAACTTTCAATAAACTTATGCATGTATCCATAATCAGGACCACAATTCAAAAAAAAACTACATAAGCATACTCCAATCCCGTATTGTTTCCTAAGTAGAAGTATGATTGTTTTAAATATTCTTTAATTCTTGAGCTTTATAAGCACTTTTTAGGTTCATAACTACAAGTCATTAATAAGAAGATGCATCACCAAACTACCTCCCACATATATTTTATCCCATATTCTATGTCGACACTTTCAAGTATTTTTGTGTAATAAGGATGCTACTCCACAATGAACAATGAAATATTTTAATTTTAAATTATAATATCATATTATTTTTATTTATTATTCATAAATAGTAAGTTTTTTATTTTATTTATAAAATTTTGAAGTAAAATTTATATTTGAAGAAAGACATTTCAAAAAATTTAAAGTAAAATTTATGTTTTAAGAAAGATATTTCAAAATATTATTGTAGTTTTATTTTTACATGTAATTTTGGTTCTTTTATTTAACACATTTTTTGGGAAAGGACTTTTTTTAATTGTAATTTTAAATGGTAAAATATGATTATTTTTAATTAAAAAAATCATTTTTTAAATTTTAGTTTTACATTGTAATATACAATTATTTTTAATTTATTATTCATAAAATAATAATAAATTTAACCACGTCAACTTCCTTTATTTGTTGTTAATCACTTCAAAAATTACATAGGTCCAATATGAGATCGTGCAATAAACCCCATCGAGTCACGATCTTCACTATCAAAGACCAATTAAAATGACATGGGCATTAACAATACACAAATAATAAGTGTTTACACTTCAACACACAACAATCGACATAAAAAAAATTGACCATCAAGGGTTGACATTCACAACTATTTCAAGAGTTCAAAAACTTGTTGGTCTTTGCATACACCCTAGCTTTACATTCCAAAGGTATGTACACAAATAAAACATCCCATATGTTGGTCACCAAAAGCAAGAGGAGGAGAGATTGTTGACATTATCAAATGCAAGCCCTTCATAAAAAAAGTTAAAAGAAGTCTAGGTGTGTTCTTTCATTCACTTATTTTAGACAACTCCACTCAAACCAAATACTACCTTTCTCTATATTTATATTACTTCCATTTTATCAACATTTTATATCATATAACCAGTCACTCATATTATTTTCCACTTATTGATTATATCTCTTTTTCTTTCCTTAAAGGCACAAATTCTACAAAAGAATAATTTCCCTTATCAAATTTTACTTGTGCAAAGAAATGAAGATAAATATTTTAATTAAATTGATTGTAAGAGTTCCAAAACAAAAATAAGTTGTTACCTATATTTACATGCTTCAACATAGTGATACAAGTTTGCAACAAATATATACGCACAAGTTCTTACTTTAAGACATATCTAAATATCTCCTCCACACACCTATTATATGCGATTACTAGCTTTGTCTCAAAAAAAACTTTTTTGATGGTGATTATAAATCTAAAATTTTATTGATATTTGATAGTATCTTATTTTTCTATTTTTGAGTGATATATATATATATATATATATGGTAGCTGTATACATTGTTTGTATTTGTGTAATTAGTCTAGATATAGTATAAAGACTTTTATTTATTTATAATACTCCAAATTTTTGTGAGGCCATTGTATTTTATTTCTATTGTTGTTTTCTTTTCAACTGACTTCCATGGTTGCTCTTTTTCAACAGTATTGTAATGTGTTTTAGTTATAGTAATTTAAGTTGCTTCTTCTAATAAAAAAATGTGAAGCCTTAACTTTTTTTTTTAAAGCGAGCTCTGTCTAGGGGGCAGTACCCATTGTATTGCAAAAAATGAACTACATAAGGAAATGGAGATGCATCTCCATAAAAGAGAAAATGATAAGGATCAGTGATACAAATACATGATTCCACTATCAATAGAAAACAACCTAGCCCCTACTTCCTCTGGAAAGAGATTCCCATTATCCTGAAGGAGTGCCTCAAACTTTGCCAGATTATATTCTTTAACTATGCCTACCTTGTATAAAGACCAATCTTTCTAAATAAGTTTCTTCTTTCCCTCAGCCTAAAGATAGAAATATCCCAACAAATACTCATCTAATGGCTGAATCTCACCCACCATCATGACCACCTCCAAATATACATCTTCTACCACCATCCTATGCACCATACCAATGGCTGGTTGTGTGTGCCCAAAGATCTGGATGATCGGTTGAAAGAGGTCCTCTATCAGCCTCCCATTATGGATATGCCTGCCCGACCAATAATTAACTCCTAGAATGACCACGATGGTCGCTTGTTCCTGTTCATTCACCTTGCTGAAGATCCGCATGATCTGTTCTTCCGGCGACTCCACCAAAGTCTCTACTTTGCTACATTAGCACTTAATACCCAAATAATTTATCATACTAACTTTGTTGAAGAGGAATGCCACACAACTCATTTATGGTAAAGAAATTGTCCCTCTCCCGTCGGCTCTCTGCACTAAGTGGTTTTGCAAATTTGAAAGTCTGGACAAAGGGACGATTGCAGATAGGATAGAATAATCTGATTACCAAGAATAGCCTAGTGTCGAGTGTTATCAAAGCAAGTACACTAGCTAGAAATCCCTTCCCCACTGCCAGCGCCGACCGAATCCAAAAAAGATAACGTATATCGCCCCTCGGGGTCTAGTTCTGATGTAATGGTGGACTGAAATCCAAGAGGCATTGGATCATGCTGCCCTATCTCAAGACTTGACTCATCATCAATCCCCTTATTTGCCAGATAAATTTCTGCTTTATTTCCTTTTCGGAACACATGTTGTATACAGAAGTCTCCCAGATAGTTTAAGAGCTCATCTATCCTGGGGATCCAACTTTTCAACTGCCAATTATGAAAGTTTGATTTTGAAATACCATTAAGCACGACTTGGGAGTCTCCTTCTAAAATGATCTTGTCGATGCCATTATTTACACACCAGTTAAGCCCAGCCCTATCTCAATATCTGACTCATCATCAATCCTAAGAGGCATCGCATCGTCCTGCCCTGTCTCAAGATCTGACTCATCGTCAATCCCCTTATTCGCTAGATAATTTGCTGCTCTGTTTCTTTCCTTCTCGGAACACATGCTGTATACAAAAGTCTCCTAGATAGTTTAAGAGCTTATCTATCCTGGGGATCCAACTATTCAACCACCAATTATGAAAGTTTGATTTTGAAATACCATTAAGTACGACTTGGGAGTCTCCATCTAAAATGATCTTGTCGATGCCATTATTTACACACCAGTTAAGCCCAACCTCCAAAGTAGATATCTCGACCATGTTATTAGTGGTGACTCCTACGCTCTTCACAAAGTCCCACACCACTCTGCCCTTCTCATTCATGATAACAGATCCCAAACCACTCCTACTCGGGTTGCCTCTACATGCTCCATCGAAGTTCAACTTCTTCCACCCTACCAGAGGAGGCTTCCATTTCATAAGCTACCTGTTAGCCTTCTTGTCATTGCATTTATGATCCCCGCAATGTTTAAACATCCACTGCTTCTCCATGTCAAAATCTCATTTAGATTGAAATTTGTAATTAATCCCCTAAATCATGTTGTTTACAACTTCCTTTATAACAGTTTTAATCTCGTCCTTGAGGAAACTAATCTCCAAAACTTCTTCTTTGAAGATCCTTCTATTTTTTTCTTTGTAGATATGCCAGACTAGCAAGGAAGGACAAATAACCCATAGTAAACCCCATTTTGAGTGTCTTTTGTCAGTAGACCAAGAGGACACAAAATCCTTGAATGTAGATTTTCTGACCATAAACCATTGTAACCTATCAAGCATCCAATCCCAACACTCGCAAGCAATTGGACACCAAAATAATAAATGGTCAACCATCTCCTCTTCCTATTTGCACATGACACATCAGTTGGGGCCTGATATCCCAATCGTCTTTAATCTGCTGCATGTCAGGATTCGGCCATGCAGGGCAATCCAGAGGAAGGCCCCTGCATTTGGTAAGGGTCATTTACCCCAACAAAGAGATGACGGCCAAAATTTTCTGCTTTGTCTTTTCCTTTGTAGTTCGCATCCAAGGTTCACTTTATAATCCCCAGATTTGGAGGCACTCCAAATCAAGCAGTCTTCTGCTATCGAATGTACCACAATTTTATGTGATAGTAACTCCTTTTGAATGCAAATTTTGGCTGAAGATTCGACTCCTATGTTTCTCCAACTCACCCTGGATGTCGATGAGGAAGATATAAGCATATAATATGCCACGAGAAAGCCCTCTGAGGATTCCATCTGATTGACCCAATCTTTGTCTGCAAATGCCTCCTCTAGTGGAAAATCCCCAGTCCAAGAGTCATGCCAGAACTTGGATCTCCGCCCATTACCGATCTTCCACGTGAGGTGCTCTTTAATTAATCTATGACTATCCCATATAAATCTCCATATGGGTGAACCCATGGGTGAATTCTCCACCGTCAATATTCTATCAGGGGACTCATCATCTAAGTATTTCGCTACCATAACTTTGCACCAAGGTTTCCTCGGAGATGTATACATTTTCCATGCAAATTTGGCTCCCAATGCCAGATTTTTGAGACTCGATTTCCGTAACCTAGTGCCTCCTTCTTCCTTGGTCATGCAAGCCCTATCCCAATTAATGAGAGGAAATTTTTTGACTTCTTTCGAGCCCTCTCAAAGAAACTTTTTCAACATCCTGTCAAGCGCAGAAGATGCTCTGTTGGTAATTCTGTAAACAGACAAGTAGTAAATTGGGATGGCCAATAAGACTGATCTGATCATAATAATCCTTCCCACCTATGATAACCACCTACTCTTTCAGGAAGAATCTTTAATTTGACATTTGTTCAAAACCTCCTCCCAAAGCTTACAATCCACCCTACCCACAAAAATTGGAACCCCAAGGCAAATAATTGGGAAGACCCCTTGTTAGAACTCCAAAATGGTAGTGATTATAGAGCGCAACCTCTTGCTGGTGTTAATGAAGTACACCCTCGATTTATCCTTATTCATACTTTGACTTGAATCTCTTTTGTAAGATACCAACACCTCCTTAATAATGTTTGCCTCCCTAACTGAGGCTTCCCCAAAAAGGATGGTGTCATCTATGAATTGAGAATGTGAAATGGGCGCCAAGTTTTCATGTATAGAGATCCCTCACCATCTACCCAGACTAGTCTGTTTCTTAATACATCTACCCAAAACTTCTTCCATTGAAACAAATAAGAAAGGAGACAGGGGATCACCTTGTCTTATACCATTAGTAGCTTGGAAGAAGCCACAAACTGAATCGTTAATAAAAACAGAGAAGTGGAATGAAGAATACATTTGAACCAATCTTTTCCAAAACCAAATTGAGAAAGAACATTAATGAGAAAGGGCCAGTAGACTTTATCATACGCCTTGCTGACATCTAGCTTGACAAGCATACCCTATTTCTTATTTATGTGCACACTATGAATAGTCTCTCTTGCCATGATGATGTTGTCCATGATTTCGCACCCAGGAATGAAGCCATGTTGTTCTTCCAATATGATCTTTCCAAGTAGTAGCTTCAGTTTGTTAACCCTTTCCTTGGCCATAATTTTATAGAGAGCATTACATAGTGAGATTGGGAGAAAATCATCCATAGACGTGCACTCCTTCTTTTTAGGAATCAATGCAATGATGGTATTATTTATCTCTTTAATAAATTGTCCCTTTTTCCTGAAGTCTTCCACCACCTTGAGGATATCATCTCCCATAAAACCCCAGCATCTTTGAAAAAAATCTGAGAAACCATCAGGACTAGGAGTTTTGAAAGGAGGGTTGTCAAACGTTGCTATTTTGATTTCTAATTTGGAAAACGGACGCATCAACTGATCATTATCATCTTTTGACACTTCTGAGTTGATAACATCCAAAATGGTAGATGAAAACTATGACAAATTGTCTATAGCAGCCCCTAGTAATGCCTTGAAATGGAGAACTGCAGTGTCTTCTATCACTTCTGCCTCTTCCTGCCACCTACCTTGAGCATCTTGAATACGGTTGATTTTGTTAAATGATCTTTTGGATTTGATCGAAGCATGAAATAATTTGGTGTTCAAATCCCCTTCACTAATCCAATTTTATTTGGATTTATCCCTCCAAAACACCTCCTCTCTGAGCAAGAGTTCTGACAATTCACTCTTAAGAGTTTTTTCTCTAACAAAATATGCATTGGACATCCCTGTTGAGATAACTAATTTATTTAGATCTTCCAGTTCTATTTTCACTCTCATCTTTTCAGAAAAGATGTTCTTAAATGACACCTTATTCCATTCTTTAATTTTGTCCTTAACCAACTTAAGTCTTTTAACAAAGACAAAGCTTGGGCTGCCTTTGAAAATTTTGCTATCTTTCCACCATACCTCCACTTTGGGAAGAAAATCCTTATCTCTCCATCACATATTTTGAAACTTGAAACTCCCTCAAAAGTTCTGCTTAACCACCTAAAAACTTAACTGGACTGGGAAGTGATATGATAATGATAAAGGGAGAATACTAGAATCCATATTGATGGAAGGATCCATCCAGTATGATCCCACCATAAACCTATCCAATCTTTCAGAGATCCTAGAAAATTTTTCTCTCCTATTAGCCCAAGTAAATTTTCCATTTTTAAGTACCACATCTATCAAATGATTCAAGGACATAAAGTCCCTAAAATCATCCATAAATTTATTTTACATCCTCAATCCCCCTAATTTATCATCCAAATCCAAAAGAGCATAAAAATCTCCTGCTAGAATAACCTTATCGCTATTGAGAGAAGTGGTTTTGGAAGAGAGATATATGTCCACAACTGCAACTTGTCCTTTGTTTTAATCAGACCATAAACATTGATTAAAGGAAAAGTAACATTGTCTCTAATACACACTACCACCCCAAATAACTAATGTTCCAACCTTTCACATCTTCAAATTTTCAGGATTCCATAGAAAACCAAGGCCCCCTACCGCACCTCTGGTTTCTTGAAAGAAGCCTTCCCATTTATTGCAAGAGAAAAGAAAGCCGAGAGCTTTATCCATACAAAGTTTGGTCTCTTGAAATAATATAATATCTCTCTCAATTTTTCTCAATGCTTGTTTGACCAAGCTTTTCTTGACAGGGGCAGATAAGCCCCTGACATTCCATGTGGAGATCTTCATTTCTCGCCAAGGGAGATCCCTGCTCCCTTGGTCTTCCTCATGAAATAAAAAACATTGGTAATGCCTTTCTCCTTGGCCCACTCTTCCATTTTGTGTTTGTTGGATCTCCTACCCCTAAAGCCTTTAGCTTTACTTAGTAAGATATTAGCAAATTGACTAATACACCTAGGATCAATGTTATCTAATGCATCTACTGAGAGAAATTCCTCCTGAGAGACCCTATCATATTCAATCTCAGAGTCTGACCGCACTTGGTAATTAAAATGAATAATCTCCTTGGAATGGGTCTCCCCATCCCCCTTACTCTGAATAGAACCAGAGCATTCGCCTAGTTCCTTGGTCTTGTTCAGACTTTGAGACGGAATAGATTTTTGTGTTATTTTCTCCACCTGTGGAATGGTTGAAGTAACCATTTTTTGGACCCTGGCCTTCTGAACCCAAATCTTGGTCGGCTTGACAACAATCTTACATTCCTCAATTCCACGGTCTTTGAATCTGCACCTCAAACACCCGGTTGAATGTGTTTCAACTTCAACCTATTGTCTCCAACTACTGCCACCCACTTTCAAGTTGATGAAGGGAGGAATAGTTTGAACAACAACAATCTTGATCCTAGCAAATAAATAAGAGTCTTGTTCTATAATTATTTCATCCACTTCCAACAATGTGCCCAACGATCTGCCAATGCACTCAAATCTAGCATCCCCCCAAAATTCTAAGGGAAGATTATATAACCGAATCCATATTGGTTCTTTATAGACACCTAAAGGACCCAGGTCAAAGTTAGCCTGCCATGACTGCAAATATAGAGGAAATAAATCGAAGAACCAATTTTGTTGATTCAATATCTTGTTTCTATCTACTTCATCTTTGAAGATAACAATGAAAAATCCTTTTCAAATGAATTTAAGGATCGAATCCTTGCTCCAATGTTCGCATACCCAAGCCCTGGTTTGAACTTTGAATATATGGGCACCAATGAAACGACCGATAACTGCCATATTTTCCCATTGAGAAACCTCCTCACCAACTTATTTTGATAATTCAATGTCAACCTCTTTGGCATTCTGGACAACTGCATGGCAAGAAATATCTTGATTCACCGTTTCTCGATCATGCCTGCCAAAACCAACCCTAGACTTATTGTTGAAAAAATCATGCCGAGATCCCTGGTAAAAGCTTCGGCCATGAGAACTCCTCTCCCCTCTCATCTCTAGTTTCCAAGAACGCTAGTGAAGTTTGATTTGAGCAATTTTCTTAAGTAGATATATTTTCTCTATTTTTAAGCCGATAGGCTTTATGTGGGAGCTTTGCTCCCAGGAAATAACTTTCTCTTCCCAATAATTCGTGGAAGATTACCATTTTTTCCCTGATAGTTAGTTAACTTATTTTGATAAGCCCGTTATAAAAAAAAATATGCAATACTTTATAGGTTGGTACTTTAAATAAATTATTTTCAAGGATAAATTTACTAAATTAACTATTTTAGGAAAATTTAGTTATGAATCAAATTTATTCATTAAGTTTTAGTAAAAGAAATTTGGTGAAGATTTAACCTTATAAAGATACTTGAAATAAGATTATTTGTTAAAAAAATATTATTTTTATATAGTTTGTTGAATTATTGTTACATAATACGATCTCTATATGTTACTATGATTTAGTTACATTAAGGTGAAAATAGAATTTGAATATTTAATTTTAGTAATTTTTTGCAAAGTAGATATTATTTAGATTTAGTGAGAAAAGTAAAAAATAGTGAGTAGATTATTTTTTTAGTTAAGAATAGTAAGACAATAGTAAATTAATATGAATGTTAAAAATAAAATTCTATTTTTTCTACCTCATATGTTAATGGTTAGTTTTATTAATAGGAATTTGAGGTTTTTTAGAGAACAAAATTTTAACTAATTCTTGATTCTAAATTGTGTTAAGAATGGTAATTGTAAATGAAATTCATTGGATTAGGAGAATGGGAGTTAAATATATATATATTTTAAATTATTTCTTTAAGCTTAGTTAGTTTTATTTATAAAATTATTTTTGATTAAAAAAGAAGCCAGAACAAGGGGGCTGACCCGAAAAGAACACAACCATCATGAGAAGTGCACGACTACCAACATATAACCAGAGTCAGAAGACCCTCAACCAATCCCTTTTTTAAAAATTAAAAACTAGAAACTAGAAACAATAGGCCCCAACTTCAACATGAAGTTGGTAACCAGCCTGTTAGCACCAACATACCCCAACTTCACCACAAAGTTGGTAACCAGTCCGTGAACGTTAGAAGTAGTAAAGATTAAAATATTAAAAGTAAGATAAAAAGAAACAGTTTTATGGCCAAAAAAGTTAAACAGAGTAACAGACAGGCCCAAAACGACCAACCAACTAAAACAACTAACATACCAAAACATCAAAAAGGAACAGAAAACTACTTAGGGTTTTTCCCCTTCATTAATCATCAACTTGAGCCAATCTTCCACAAGGAATTGGAAGAGATTCCTGTCATTCTGAACCTCCCCCGTGGTCTTCTCTTTCTCCATGTGCAACAGCTGCAGAGTCATAGCCGCTGAATGCATAAATTTGACCGCGAACTCAGCAATTCTATTGAAGCTTTATGCCATCTCTCTAATTTCCTCCTTAATCTCTCGAAGGTCCTTTTTGGAGACTAAATCCTATACGGAGGTCTGAAGTTTCTTAAAACCCTCCTACATTTGATTTAGGTCACCCTCAGCCTCCACCTTACTCTCCTCTAGGGCCTCATCCTTGTTACCCCCAATTTCCTTCTTAGTATCTGGCTTCACCTGCGGACCAGTTGGTGAGGTAGTTGTAAGCGGCAACTCTGAGTTCTTATCATCAAACAACATATTTTTGGATAAATCAACCATGGGTAATTTCAAGCTTACCAAAATTAGGGAAGATTCTTGGCTTTTCTCATCTCCCTCCACAGACGGGGTGACTTTGTCTATGTCTTTATCAGAATTGTCCTCATCCTTCTTAATTTTTTTCCCTTTCTTTTTATGCTCACTACTTCCCTTCTTCCTCCCATCTTCCTCCTCTGAGTCCTCCTCTTCCTCCTCATCCTCCATATACCTTTTTCTGACAACTTTCTGTTTAAACTGGGTGTTAGTGGCAATTATGTGGAACCTCCTCCTTCTTTCATTTTCATCTTCCTCCTCCTCCAAATCAATGTTAATTTGAGTTCCTCCCGCTAGACCCTTTTTATCTTTCTTTGGTTTATTACACACAAGAGTTAGCATTTTGGAGGACGAGGTGGGATTAGAATGAGAAGCCATTAACTCTTTAGGAGCATTAGCAGAGGGAGTGTTAAAATCCTGCATAGTGACAATTCTAGGAAAACATAAAGCGAGGTAAAAATTATACAAGTACAGAATAAAGCCTTGGTGCAAAATGCAATAATTCTGCTTAGAATTTTTCTTTTCACGCACATCCATCACCGAAGCCTCAAGAAAGTGCAGCAGGTAAAAAGGAAAATAAATAGTATCATTATAGCAAAATTGGTTGAGAAAAGGGAGCGGTATTTGTAACAGGTGCCAAAGAAGCCTTCAAGAGTAAGGTATTTCCTAAGAATGAGGCATACCTCATTCCAGGGATCAGGAAGCACCTCCCATTTGAAGCCCCCACGAATCCGAACTGGAATATTCGATTTATTGAAAAATCTTTTCATGCTAGAATCGTCTCTGCTTTTCATAACCTTCTTCCATTTTCTTCCATTAGTGGAGAGCCCGTAGCTTGGGCAATAACATCTTCGTTGATTTCAAAGGTTATCCCATTTATGGTTACCTTACGATCCATCCAATAATTAACCAACTACATCGAAATGAGTTCATTGCTACCCTCCATGGCTTCCATGTAAGGATAAAAACCTCCCTCCTTCAAGTATGTAACCCCACAAGGGTTTTTAAGGAACCCATCTTCAATTTTAGAGGGCTCCACATGAACCATATCGCCACCCATTTTAGAACTATGCTCAGAAAGCTCCTCTTCTTGAGTCTCCAGAGAGATCCCACCCATTCTGCCACCACACAGACCCGCCTTCACCAAATCCTAGAATAAAAAGCCAACACTGAACACCCAGCAAAAGCAATCAGTGAAGCATATGTCAGAGATCCAGTTGGGAATAAAATCGTCCGCAATAATGAATTGTAAACAGTAGGTACTAATCACATGGGTGGCTGAAATGAAAGCAAAGCCATCGTATGAAAAGAAATAATTGCATATCTTGGGTTTAAAATTCCAATAGAGCCCGACCGTCTTATCAAGGCTCCCAAGATGCATGCCAATCCCCACGTCAATGGTATTCTTTAAAGTGCCCGTACTTTTTCCCAAATAGGCAATAAAAGCCCATCTTTCCAGCATTATACTAAAATTAATTTTCTTTCCCATTACACATTTAAAATTTGAATTTGTGTTGCGTCTCATACAACTACAAGCGACCTTTCTAGTCCTATCAACTTCATCCACGTGCCACATCTTTTAATTTTCTTTCATTCTCCATGAGCAAAAATGTTTGCTTGGTTAGCGAATTCAAATTTCTCCAGCACCTAATTCCTTGCATAGCAAGACCCGTGGTAGCCAACACATCCACAACAACATTTCCCTCTTTGTAAATGTGTTGTAGTTTGAATTCATCCAGCCTCAGAAGAAATAACCAGATGTCCTACTACAGATTAGACATATTCCAGCTGGCTCTGTGGTTTCCCTTGACCATCTCTATCACTACTTTCGAGTCACCCTCAATAATCAAATTTTTAATTTCCATAGAAACTGCCACCTTCAATTCCCAAAACAAGGCATAGATTTCTGCCACATTGTTAGAACCCATCCCAAGATGAAATGCATAAGCAATAATCATCTTCCTATAGTGGTATCTAATAATAACTCCACCAACACCAATCCCATTAGAGGCAGCCCTGTTGAAATTCAATTTGGTGAAATTTTCCTCCGGGGGGGTCCACTTGGTATTTCTCCTCGCAACCACCTTGGAGAAATCAAACATAGAGGAGGAAGGAAGCTGGAAAACCTTAGCCAGTTTATAATCTAACTCCTTTGGGGGGAACTGAGGAATTTTCCATCAGCAGGTTTCCAGGTTTTCCTTCAGTAGATTCACAGCCGATCTCACCGTCCCTTCAACATCTGTTTCCTCCCCTCTAAAAACCTGATTATTTCTTTTTTTCCACACACTCCTGTAAACATGCAGGGGTAACATTCTCCATAGGAGATTAATAAGCGGGTGAACCGAAGAGTGACCCCAGTTGCAAACAAATTGAACCCAATTCAGCTGCATTCTGCTCATCATTTTGAACCACACCATTGATGCATAGGGACAATGAATAAGGATATGGTTAATATTCTCAACCTAATTTTTACACATAACGCATCTATTAACCAGCTGAACTCCCCGCTTCTGGAGGTTATCCATCATAAGAATTCTACCATGTAACACTGTCCACCAGAAGAAAATGATTTTCGGGATCAATTGAGGGATCCACACCTTTCCCCAAATTTTCTCATCTACCACCACCTTTAGATTGGTTAAATACGCAGATTTCACCGTGATCTCCCCCGACTTGTTATGACACCAAACAACCCTATCCTCTATCTGAGAGAGGGGGATCCTAATGCCATCCAAAAGCTTCTGAATCTCCTTGATATAAAGAGGAACTTGGGCCTGATCAAGGTAAGCATCTACCAGATTTTTCCATTTCCTATCCTGAGAAATGTAATCTATAATTTTACTCCCAAAATGAGAAACCAGTTTGTCCCTAATGAGACCATACTTGTCCCACTCTAGGGGTTTATCACTTACCCACCAGTCCTCCTAGAAATTGATCTGAGAACCATTACCAACCATCCATTTCAACCCCCTAAAAAGAGTTCCCTTACATTTAGCAATAAAATTCCAAATTTTAGAGCCAGAAGGAAAATTATGGCAATACAGGAATTGGGCAGAATCATTAAAATATTTGGCCCTCATAATTTTTCTCCATCCAATGGTTCCTCTAAACAGCTGCCAACCAATTTTTGTTATCAAAGCCTTGTTTAGGTCCTTCATTTTCCTCACTCCCAGCCTGCCCATCAGTTTCAGTTGACAAACCGTCTCCCAGCCGACCAAGTTCATTCTGGATTTTTCCTCTACCCCTGTCCACAAAAAAATCCTCTGAATTTTCTCCAACTTCTCTGCCATTCTTTCAGTGATTTTGAAAAGAGAGAGGAAGTAAATAGGTATTCCTTGAAGGGCCACAAACAATAATTGAAGTTTCTCCGCATTGCTAAGAACCTTTCCTTTCCAACCAGCCAATTTTTATTGTAATTTCTCCAGAATGGTGTTCCAAAACTGGTCTGAGACCTCCTTCACCATGAGCAGGAGCCCAAGATAGGTGTGAGGTAGCACCGCCCCCACACAACCAAGATAATTCACAATCTTCTGCTGGGTTCTCTATTTAGTATTGAAGAAATAAATTTTAATTTTAAAGTAGTTGATCACTTGACCATAAGCCACCGCATAGGAATTCAGAAGAGTTTTCCACTCTCTGGCTTCTCTAATACAAGCTTTTCCAAAAAGGAACATATCATCCACAAACTGTTGGATAACTTCTGGAGGAAGGGTGAAAGCTAGTTTAAAACCAACAATAGATCCATTTCCTTCCAACTTTAGAAGGTTCCAAGCCAACACCTCTGCAACCAACAAGAAAAGGTAGGGAGAGAGTGGGTCCCCTTGTCGCAATCCTCTTTCCGGCATAAAAGACCCCCAAGGTGAGCCATTGACTAGAACTACAAAGTCAACTGTTTCCACCGCCACTTTTATTATTTTAATGAATCTTTCCTGAAATCCAATTTTTCTTAGCACCTTATACAAGAAGTCCCAAAAAACCTTATCGTATGCCTTAGATATATTCAATTTTAGCACCATTCCATCATTCTTGCCTCTATCCACGGAATGAATGATCTCATGGGAGGTAATCACCGCATCTAAAATTTGTCTACCCGACACAAAACCCTTATGGTTGAGATTAATGATTTTGCCAAGCAAAGGTTTAATTTTGTTGGCGACAATTTTGGATAGGATTTTATATATAGTATTGCAAAGGCTTATGGGACGAAAGTCACCCATACCCTGAGGGTCTTGAACTTTAGGAACCAAAAGAATATAGGTGTTGTTAAGTTTTTTCAGGATATTTCTAGTTCGAACTAAATCACGGGCTGCGTGAATAAGATCATATTTGATAATCTCCTAGAAATGCTAGAAGAAAGCCATTCGGTCTAGGCAATTTATAAGCTCCCATGGAGAACACAACATTTGTGACCTCCTCCTCTGAGACCTGAAGCAATAACTCTTCATTTTCCTCTGCATTAATGATAGTCGGGATAGCCTCTAGGAGTTTATCAGAGACAACATCCGTCCCCCTCTGAACCAAGCATCTAAAAGTGTCTTGGAAGAACTTAGCAGCAAACCTACCAATGTCATCTTCCTCCATTAGCAATTGATTCCCTCCAACATTTAAGAATTTTATGGTATTCCTTCTTTTATGAATAGAAGCAGACCTGTGGAAAAGGCCAAATTCCTATGACCTTCCTTGAGCCATTGAACACAAGACCTTTGCTTCCAGTAGATTTCCTCCCTCTTAAGGTTTTCTTTCCATTTCTTCCACCAACCTTCCTCTTCACAATGATCATTCCAGGTGGAGACGCCCAAGGCCATGTCCTCTGGGAAGTGCTTGAGCTTCTCCTTAATTTTTTTTTTGCATTGAAAGATGTCCCCAAACGTGGTCTTACTCCACTTTGGGCCTCCAGCTTAATAAAGTGTAATTTTTAAGAAATTCTGAACATGGTCATTCCCCGAATAGGAGTGTTCCACCATCTTTTAATATAGTCCAAAAATTTAGGGTGGGAGTGCCACATAATCTCATAGCAGAAGGGTCGTGGCCCACAACCTTTCCTTTCCTGCTAGTTCAGAATCAGGGGGAGTGATAAGAAACCGTCCTTGCAAGATGAGAAAGGATGACCAACATAGCAATATACCAACCACCCGAGAACATCCATCTATCCAATCTAACATGGATGAGTTTCTTTCATTTTCTATTGTTGGACCAGGTGAAAACCATTCCTTGCAAATCAATATCCACCAAGTCATTATTCCTCATGAAGTCTGCCAGCTCCTGCATACTATCTGAATAATCCTGGGTGCCCCCCATTTTCTCAAAGGGAAATAAGGGGGGAATTAAAATCACCCGCACACATGATGGGATAACTTTGATCAGCCGATATGAGGTTAGTAATTTCTCCCCAAATCTTACCCCTGTCACTTCTAACATTAGGAGTGTAAATATTATACATGAACCAGGAGACATTATTCCAAGTAATGTTCAAAACAACAAGGAAGTTATGAAAAAAAGCCACAATGTTCCTAGTTAACTTACTCAGATTCCAGAGAGTAGCCACCCCACCAGAGGCCCCAACAACTTCACTATAGTAAAAGGCCGCTCCAGGCCATATTTTGTCTATGAGAAGAGCAAAGTTTTGATACTTCATCTTAACCTCCTAGATAAGAACCACGTCGAAATTCAAATCTATGATATAATTCTTTAGAGCATACTCTTTTTGAGGGCTATTCATGCCCCTTATGTTCCAAGAGAGGAACTTCATCTTTTACTTTTTTGGGAGTCTTCTAGGGTTAATTTCCGCCCACTGGAAATTGCCCTTACTGCTTCTTTTACTCTCACCGCTCTTGTCGTGGGACAACCAACTTTGGCTTCATTTCCCACATCTGCCTTCTTTTTTATTTCATTTCCCTCATCAACCTTATTACCCCCTCTAGTTTTCCTTTTAGGTTTCGACCATTGCAGGAGACTATTTGAAGGCGACGAAGGGCTGAACTCATCTTTTCCATTGCCTTTAACACTTCACTTTGGGAGGGGGAATGAAAAATAGGTGCTCTCATCTCCCCCCAACCATTTAAACTACACTCTTCTCCTTCTCCTTCTTTCTTCTTTCTTCCAGACCACTAGCCCTTACTCTTCTCGCTGCTTTCTTCCCTTTTTTGCTCTTCCCTGTAAGAGTTGGAAATGTCCCCCAGCACCTCAACAAATTCTCCTTCTTCCAAAGTTGTATCCTTCTCCACCTCTTTATACTTTCCTTCTCCTTCCTTCTCTTTAGTATTAAGGTTAATCTCCACCCTTGTTGCAAGAGGGATTTCCCCTTCTAGGGAACCTTGGGCAGCCATCTCCAATCCGTCCCACCCAAAAGATCACCCAAAGTACTAGAATCATTCAAATACACTGATGGGATAACCTTGGGAACTTGGACCTTAATCCTAGGGGTAACCTTACAATCTTCCACAACATGACCATGTTTACCACACTTATAGCAGTGGAGAGTAGCATTTTCATAAACAATGGCTTGATTCCAGCTACCCCATTTGGATTTTAACATCACAAAGTTTGGGAGAGGATTATTCATAGTAACATTTACACAAAACCTTTCAAACATCAGCCTCGTCTTTTGCACAGTAATAGAGTTCATTGTCACGTAATGACCAAACAAGTTCCCAATCCACCGAAGCACCTTTTCGTCCAAGAATTCCAGGGGAAGCCCTGGGAGACGGACCCACACAGGTGCAAATTTCTAAAGTTCCACTTCCAGGTTACAACCTGGCTTCCATTTTGCCATGAGTAGAGCGTGCTTCCCATATCACCAACTTCTAGTGGAGACAAAAGTAAAGTCCGCCTCAACATTAAATCTAAAAAGGAACAAGCCCCAGGCATTGCTGAGACGCTAAGGTTCCCTTTAAATTTTAATTTGGAACACACCACCTACGCACCATATTAATGGTGGGCCTGAAAGTGACAAATATCCCCACAAGAGCAAGTTGAAGGAGGCAAAAATACATTCAACCACCCCATCAGGGACAAAAATCTCTGGGCCAAACTCACTTATGGAGCATTCAGGAGTATCAAGGGAGTCAAAAAACCCTTTTCCCAACACTGCATTCTTCCAACCTCCAAAATGCTATCTTTGTCCTCCCCCATTATCTTGGGGCTAAACAAGAGGGATTCCCCACCCGCCAAATTCCGTGAGTGAGAAGAATCATCCAACACTGAGACCACAGACGAACCTTCGCCCGTATAGTCAGAACAACAGTCTTTGCCATCTCTGTGAGACAACATTAGGAACAGGTCTGGACAGAGAGCCTCCGTGCTCCCCGGATTCCCCGACAGAGTGGAGGCCGAAGCCAACATGAATTCAAACACAAAACAAGCTGGAAAGTTGCAGAGAAGATTTTAGCATGTTTAGTGTGTTTCAATGTTTTTTTTTAATCGGTAATATGTATTTCATTAATATGTAAAAAGGATTACATCATCGCCATACATGGCTATCGGTTACAATCATGCAAAAAACTTTGTTGCATTCCTCTAATTTGCTCCTAAATTCATCTATAGGTAAATCTTATCGATTTTCTATTAATATATATTCAAAAAGGAATCCATTGTCCCCACTAATTAAACCACCTGGCAGCCTCCTCTTTGGTGAAATTCTTGAAGGTGCCACCTTCCTCCACCAGGTCACTGACACGGGTCATACCCTCAACCACCCCGCTCGTTCCTATAGCCTCCGCTTCTCGGGCCCTATGTGCTACGTTGGCCTTTTCGCCCCTCCTTGTGACTGACAACTACCTTCAAATTTGCGGCCTGCCATCCTTTCCCATAGCCACGCTGGATTTAATAGGTGTCTGCTTTCGTTTCCTCCCAATGAGATCGACCTCAACCTTATCCTTCACGTCCGTCTTTCTTTTCTCCATGGAAACCTTCAAGTCCTTCCAACCACACAGGCCCTGAGCTAAGTGAACATCCTCTGGGTTGGCTATAGACCATATCACGAGTGGCTGTAATCCTCTGCTTCCATGACCCACCATTCAAAATGGTGCGTCGCCCATGTGCAACCCGACCCCCACCTCTGCCCGCTGCAGAATTTGTTAGAGTAATTAATTAAGTTAATTTTTAGTGCTTAAGTTTCACTTAGGCAGTTTCTATTTCCTAGAAGTTTCCCTTTTAGGGTTTCGGTATCCTTTATAAGGAATGACCGCTTTGCATTTCACACAGAGTTTTTTACATCAGTTTGTAAAT
>MU224863.1:371792-395392 GCA_018584345.1 Thuja plicata
TTATTTTTATTTTTAATAGATATATAACTATAATTACATAATAAGTGTTAGTCATTACATATATTTATTTTTATTAATATTTATAATAAAATTAGAATTAAATTTATAATTATAATTAATTACGGCACTTGTTTATATTATATGGCATATTCTTCTAAGATTGAATATTATTTTATGTTTCATTTGTCATTTATTTTCTATCAACATTATGCAATAAAATATTTAAAAATTTGAATTTTTTTTAATGTAAAAGTCTCTATAATAAATATATACATTAATTTTTTTTTGGCTTCTTAAATATTAAAGAACACATTTTTTTATTTTTTTTATTTTTTAAACTTCTTCAATATAAAACACATGTATTCAACACCATCTAATTTATTCGCTTATGTACTTATGTCTTAAAAAGTGAATAAATATGTTTTAAATTTTCATCTAACTTTCCACAAATACTAAATTATATATTTTATTTTTAAAAAATAATTAATTTCTAAATCTATTTTGTTAGTTATTATCATGAACACGACAGATATTATATATAAATAAAAATTTTTGTTGATATTTTCCTTATATTTAAATAAGTCCCTGTCAGATGCTCTTTCAGTTTCTCTGGAATTGCCATTATATTTTGCCGTACCTGCGGTCCCGCCCAGCAAAGGAAATTGCCGGCGAAGAGGATAAGAAGAAAGTCGCCATTTATTTAATTTATCACGACTGTAATCAATTGGGAGGAGAATGGCCCCCCTTCAATAACCTCTTTTGCCCGGTTTTCGGCATCCAAATTTCCAATCATGTCATTTGTCACAAATCCCTGTGACAGAACATGCATTTGCTTGCTTTTTTTGACCATCGGGCTGCTCTCATTCCTCAAATGTTGGTGGGCGTGGCCAAAGGTACGTTTACTGCTAATTGTTGTTCGTCCTGTACCGCATGAGAATCGAGCCTGCGACGTCACTAGTTGCACCACTCACGCGCCCTAAAGTGTCTGTCCCACAACACGAAAGAAACGCCTTTTCCGATCAAAAGAGTTCGGTCAATAATACAATGCGAAGCGGTCGCCAAAATAACCACGGATCTCCAAATATGGCACACATTCACATAAGAAAAGGGACAAACATTTCATTAAACTAATATGCATTGTGGAAATGTTCAAGTCTTATGAAGCATATGGAAGTTTGCAGAATAAACTATGACATTAACAAAGCGATATGTTGAAACCCAGGTCAACATGGATGAGTATAGCTCACCTAAGTGGAAAACCTGAAAAGAAGGTACAATTAATTGGCTTGGACTATTTAACAAGATCCAAACCATGGTGAAGGCCCTTTGTCTTTTGCAAATGTCCGCTTGCTGCCGTTGAAGTGGCTGACTAGTTTAAAAGGTCAAATAATCTGATATTTTATACAGCCCTTTTAAAGCCCTGTTCTTTAAAGAATTGGATATAAATTTTGGGCGTTGAGAACAATTAATGGTGTTTTGGATCCGAATAAGCTGGCAAAAATGTCACTACGTTACGAACAAGATGCGATTGCTGAGCGCAGAGGACCGATATACAGAGCCCGTAAAAGGTTGGCGCGAAAAATGAAGGATATGTATAGAAAAGAAGGCCAGGAAATATGGAATCGGATTATGGCGGAGAAGCCCATGTGGCCTTTTCTTATTCCAGTGATTCTTTTTGCTTGGATTTTGGAGAGATGGCTTGTTCCCTTCTCCAACTGGGTACCTCTGTTTGTTACCGTCTGGGCAACAATTCAGGTCTGTATAATTGATTCCTTGCTTTCTCCACCCGATGAAAACTCTACACGATATAATGTCAGTATTGGCTCCAGAATTGAAATCATTTGTTTTTAATAGCATCTGCGCGCACAAAGAGCTAGTCAAAGGTCAATTTTTTAGTCCTGCAGAAGAAAGCCACTCACATGAACATTGTCAAAATTACAGTTTTAATTTCATTTGCCTAAATAACATAAGGAGACGAGACATGTAATTGATAAAGGACAACAAATGGCAATCTGTAAAGAGGCACCCATGTCTCCAAATTGCCTGGGTTTCAACGTTCTACTTGTACAGCATACATATTGTATCTCTTTTAAACACGTATACAGGAAATATTAATTTTGACAGACAATATCTCTGAAACTTACATGTCTATATTTGCCCTCAAACAAAAAAATTACTTTAAAGCAATCAGTATATCATGAGCGCTCGGAAGTTTGAAGCCGAACTCGTGTAATTGACTTAAGGAATCGGCGATATATACACTGGATCAAGAACCCAAAGAAAAGTGAACGAGACCAAATCAACCCACGGACTGTCTTTTCTTTAACAAATTACAAGAAATTTCTTGCAACTATTAGCACTTGATCAGGTGAATGCATTAGGGGAAGAAATAAGAGAAACCTATAGTCTGTCGCCTAATTATCAAAATTACCTTACATTGCGTTTTACCCTTAAATGGATCTTCTTTGACTCGGTGGACAAAATAGAAGGAAAAAAAGAAACAATTTGAAATTTGAACAAAGAACTCAATTGATGGTAGTTTATTTGAAGCTAACACCGTTAGAGGAGTTTTTAACAGATTCGTGGGCAACTTAGAACAGAACTATTTTCACATCTTTAAATATACCATGATTATTACTGCAAAGTGGCTTTGGTTCATGCCCGGCCACACGGAGAGCCTGGTTTAGGTTTGACTTTTGATGGTGATGCGTCCCCTTTATATTGTTTCATGATTTTGTATCCAGACATTGGAAACCTGCTTTCGCATGGTGAGTGATGCAACAGAACAATTGAGGCAGCTATGGAAATTACCAGTCTTTACCTGTTAAAGAAACAACACACTCAATTACTTAATGTTTGACATATTCTGGTTTGGATTCCCTTGGAAGGTTGCATTTCAACCATGTATAGTTGTTGTTGGGTTCCATGGTTACGTATGCTGCCGCACTATAATCATGATTGATCTTTGCTTTCACTCAGTCATCCAATTGAGCTGGTAAATAGTGGGAGACTCTGGGCTGATAGAGGAGCACAGTACTCATGGTAAGCAGAGAGTGCCTTTTGAATAAAGGGTAGTTTGGATTGTTTGTGGCTCAAGGAGGGTGGGAAGAATGTGTGAATGTTGATCTCGTCAACCAAATTTTGTCAGTCTTTGTTTATATTATGTATGTGCAGCCAATTATTTCTGAGATAGCAGCAGAGTGTCAAAGATATTTATAATTTAGCCACTATGTAAATTTTATGCTCTAGACCAGTTTGTGGATGAGGCTCTTGCTGGCTTCAAATCATCGAAAGGAGACGTGTCCAGCAATAGTGGATCCTCACGGTAGATTCAAAATCTACCATTCTCCATTATATGCTGTAATATATCTCGTCCTTATGTTATATGTTGTGTATTTACATGTGAAATGCTATGTAATGGATGAATTGGTGATCTGAGTTTTTTTTGTTATAAATAGACAAGTTTATGCTTCTGTCATGTATTTTAGTGAAGAGTTTGCTGTAGCTAATTGATTTTATTTATCAGATAGATATATAGTTTCCTTAACAAATCCCAGGGTGCCATGCAGACTGCATGGTTTGCTTTTAATTTGAGCTAGAGTTACTTTATACTGCAAATAGGAGACACGTTTTCATTGAACTACAAAATATGGGAAAGCCAGACTTTATTTATGATCAAAATATCATGGTTGGAATTTTTGAAGTGAACACGACTGAATCTAATAGAGGAAAGTTAGGAAACTGATAAGTGACATATCTAGCAATTTTCAAATTCTAGGATTTGCCATTGCTCGTATTGATTATTTTCATGATAACTCTCCTTTGACTCCTCAAATTTATATGAAAGCTATATTTAAAATGCATTTTTCTTAACATTGTTACTAATAAAATATGGTAATCCATCCAATAAAATTAATGGAATTATAAGCAAGAGATAAGGCACTAAGTTTAGTGCATTTTGACATTAGACCCATTTGAGCCTTTAACAGATTATGATTGGAATCCAGAGCAAAAATGCATAAGGCAAAGCAAAACCATATAAATTGATATTACTTTGCTAATGACTGCAAAGTGGCCTTTTGATGAGACATATTCACATGAGCTGTATTGTATTTAAGTATATTTTCTTGTTATTTGCATGTATGTCTATGCATCTTACATTACACATATCTTCTCCTAGAAGCTTCCATTGGGTCACTTTCTGTTCTTTTTATTAGAATCTTCCTTTTATCTACAAGTTTCTCTGTATTTCTTTGTGCTCTGTAAATACCTAATATACTAGATCATAAGTCATGTACAATTGTGGTTAATTTCTTTGTATTCCTTTTTACTTGCAATTGTGTTCATATCGATTGGTACTAAAGTCTACTGGTCATGGCCTTGAGATTTAGTTCTATCAAGGGTTACATTCAATCTATTAATAACTTTCAGCCGCCACCACAGAGGTCAATGGGGTGACAGCCCTGGGGTGGCCTGCTAATAAATGCTGCTGTAGGGCATTGGAGCAGCATCCTATAGTAATAATGAAAAAAAGGACATGTCACAAATCCTGTAAATAAATGCATTTTGGCTTAGATCGTTGCTATTAAAGCCTCGAGTCTAAGTATATTTACCAGGTTGACTCAAATTTACTTTGAAAAGTAAAGTCTTTCAAGAAATTCATACAAGAATCTGTGAATATGAATGACATTGAGCAGATCTTTGCTAGTCAAGCCAACACTATTGAGCAAATTCTTGCCAACAGACTGTGAACAAGGCTACATCTCTAGTAGAAAAATGTAAACAATGAACAATCAGAATCTGGCTACAATACTATTTGCTTGACAATAATTGAAATATGCGCTACTTGCTGCTAAAATGAAGATCCCTACGTTCAGTCGCATCTTTAATGGCGAGGGGCTCAACTCTTAGCACCTCAGGCTTGAGGCATATTGGCAATATCTCAACTGCTGAAGTTTATACAGAAGAAATAATGCAAGAATGAGTGGAAAAATTATCAAAATATGCTTGTTGCTGCCGCAGTTGATAACAAAGATGGCTATAATTATCAATCAGTCGAGTGGACAATTTGGATGCTGTGAAGAAGAGGTTCTACCGTGTTGGGTATCAAGAAGTCTATGGCCATGATGGTTTCAACCCAGGCAATGTCTAGGTTGGTCAGTGCAACTATACATTGAGCTTTTCACCAAGCTTTAAATGGAGATAGAGATTGTGGAGTAACTATTGAGAATTGAATAACATTACTTTGTAGAATTGTACCTACTTCCAAACACTGAAGATCTCATTGACAAAATTAGAGTGTGCTAAATATTTACATGTTTTCAACAAAATCAACTTGTGGAGACCTTCAGGTACACATGGATCCTTTTGACGTCTGGAAAAAAATCTTCAAACTATGATCTATATCAGTAGCATGTCATCTTTTGATCTGAAGAATACACCAACTACCTTCTAGATACTTGTCAATGACATATTTCACACACATAAGAGGAAATTCAGAGTAATCTACTTGGATGATATGCAGTCTTTGGAAGCATTTAAAATTCTCTTAATCCAATAACTCAAGTCTCAAATTACAAGAGAAAATGAAAAATCACCTAAGTTGCTGGTTCGGGTTCGGGGATGGATTTGGGTTCGAGAATCCGGTTCGTGGATTTGTGATTTTTTTTTCCCATTATGATTCGTATGTGTTTGTGTGTATATATATATATATAAATATATATATACATATAAATATATACACACACACACACACACACACATATATATATGCATATATATATATACATATATACATATAAATATATATATATACACACATAAATAAATATATATATATATACATATATACATATACATACATATATATATATATATATATATCTACACACATACATATATATATATACATACAAAAAAATAAGGAAATATACATAATTCTAAAACTATTAAAAAAATAAGCAAAAAAACATTTTTTAAGTGGGTTGGACCCACTTTTTAACATGCTTGGCCGTGGGTCCCAGGGGATCCGCGCGGATCCGTCCGGGATCCTCGAGGGTCCACGCTTGATCCCCACGGGTCCGCGAATCCGGACCCGGACCGGACCCAAACCCGAATTGAGGGTCCAGGGTCCGAATCCGGTAACTTAGAAAATCACTCCTTTGGATACATGCCCATTCAATATCTAAGCTTTGTTATGATCTACATAGTGTCCACGAAGATCCATAACATTCAAGGTGCTCAATGATTAGCTTACTCCATCAAATATGAGAGATCTGAAAAGCTTTCTTGGTGGCATTAATTTCTGTTCAAATTTCATTTGGCAAGTCTCATGTTTCTAGATCATTTCATGATCTCTCTGATCAGAAGCATCCACGACATCATTTTCAGCAGCTAAAGGATTCCCTTTGCTTCACTCCAGTGCTTGTCCTTCGCAATTTGCATCATCCTTTCAAAATATTCAGCTAAACACCTTATATTATAGGTACAACTCTTCACTAGGGAGGCCACCCAATCTCTTGTTATTCAGAAATACTTTCTGAAACCAAACAAATGCTTGACACATATGATAAATAATTCTATACAATGGTTTTAGGCTTAAGTACTCACGTGTCAAGCAATTGGGACATTGCATTTGGTAAGGGATCCTTCTTTCATACTGATTAACACCTTAAACAGTTTTCTTATATCCAACAATTTCATCTTGTCATTAAGTATCAAGAGAGGACTTCCAATAGAGTTGTTGGTATGTTTGGTAGACCACCTTCCAAGGTTCCACATATTCTTGATACTAGACTTGTTGCATATGAAGACTGGAAAGCACAGTATTCTTCAGATCCATGCTGAGGGTCAATTCTTATTTTGTTGCAACCATTCACAGTGGTAAATTCAACTTCTTTTCTTGATTATACATAGAGAGGGTTGTTATACAAATTTAACTAGCTTTGTGTTTCAGTAGCCTCATCACATTTCATGCTTATCAAAGAGACACGATCTTCATTATATGGTGGTCATATTGGTGTGTTGAATAATTGCAGGATTTACTGAAATATTTCTATTTGGTTTCTTTGACAAAGCATGCAGAATATGTTATATGAAAGCATTCATTTTGCAGTCAATTTAAACCAGTTCATGTTCCGTGTAGGCCTTGGGAATTCATCTCCATGGACTTAATTAGTGGACTACCATTACATTTAGGAAGCATGATTATATTTTTGTTGCTGCATGTCAGTTTTCTATCATAGACATATCTGTTCCATTCAATGAAATAATAGATGCTTCTTAAGCTGTTTTAGTTTCTTTTCTAACATGTATGCCATATGGTGTCACTTAAGCTTACCTCTCACTATTTTTTGTTTTAAACATGATTCCAGATTTCTCTCACTTTTGGAAAACCTCGTGGGATGTTTTAGGTTGTTAATTGAATTTCCTTACACCCTTGAATCCACAAACTAATGGTTAAATTATATCATCACCATTATAAGCAGTAAACAATTACCTCCATGTACTGCTGCATGGTTAAATGGCACTATCCCTGTTTCTATAGTACTTTATCCATTTGAGGTTATCAATCACTTACTCCCTATAACATGCTACACACTTCCTCATCTTCTTCAGTTCATTAAAAAATTGGGAAAGATAAGGAAATCTTTTTTCTATCAGCATTTGGCTAAAGAATATAGAAAAATGCAAACATCTTAGTGATCAACATAGAGTTTCTCCAGATTTTTAGGTTGGGAACAAATTTTCTCCACTCAAACAAGCAACGATTTTAGATCTCAGCAATGTCACAAGATCAAAACTATTTGATATGGACCCTACATTGTTTTGTAGCAGCTTGGATAGAATCATTTTATATTGGGTCTTCCGTATGTAATGATTTATCAAGATTAGTTGTGTAGTTTCAAGTCAATTTACATTGACCCATATTCTATGAGTAGTGATTCATAAGAACTCATCTGATGTGAGTATGAATGGTCTACTTCACACAAATTGCATCTAGATGATGCTTGGAAGGTGAAGCATTAGGACTTCTTTGGAAATCACCTATCTCAATATTACTCTAGCTGAAGTCAATTTAACCATGAAATTTTCCCCACATTCAACTCCAGTTAGCTAGCTGTTCCATTTGTAATATTTGCAGCAAGTGTTGTGCCTTATGAACCATTTCTTATAGAGCCCCTTAGCTTATTCACACCATGCATAGTTCCTGGAATCTCCAAGTTCCGAACTGAGTGACCCTAGCCGAGTCCTAGTGGCCCAGGACTCTCCAGGAACTCGCTCTAGGCGAGACTCACTAGAAAGTAGTTTTTTGCCGAGTCCTGCTGAGTCTTGCCATTTTTTTGCTGAGTCCCGAGTCGGGTTAGCCTTGCCAAGTATGCACTGAGTTTGAGTCTTGTTCTATGCTTTCATGTAAGTGTTCTTTTTGTAGTTTATTTTATTATGTGAAGATATTTTAGGATTTATGTTTATTTTTGAGTCAATCCACATTGACCTATAATTCATGAGTGCTAATTGTATCTTTCATGAGTTTGAAATGGTTCACTTGCGACTCTTGCATGTGGGTGATGCTCATAGGGGTGAAGCTTGGGGGCTTCTTTGGAGGTCACCCATTACACATCTTCTCTAGCTCATGTTTACTGATCCTTGGAGTTCTCCCTAGTCCAAGCCCACTTAGCTTTCTATTCCTTTTGCAAAAGCTTAAGCAAGTGTTGTGCCTTACAAACATTTTTATAGAGTTTCTTAGTTTATTCATTTTCATGAAAGTGTGTTTACATAGCATATCAAATTATGTTATGTTTTATTGGATTTCAACTACGTAGTTTTGAGTCAATCTACATTGGTTTATATTTTATGAGTGGTTGCTCACAAGAAACCATCTCTCTTGAGTATGAATAGTCCAATCAACACTCATTGCATCTCATTAATGTTCATAGAGGTAGAGCAACAAGAAGTTTTTGTATGTTGCCCATCCTAGTACTTTCAATTAAGTGCACTTAATGATGAATTTTTCTTCCCAATTAAACCCAATTATCTTGATACCTCAATAATGTGATAAGCTTTGTAAACACCATTTACATGAAATTGAATGAGCCAGGGAGTTCTTTAATGAATCCTTCATAAGGAACTACACTTGTTGATGGTTCGTCTCAAGTGCAATTAACAATGGAGTTACCCCCAAATAAAGCTCTTGTATCTTGCTACTTTGGCTCAAATGCACTTGGCCATGGAGTTTCTCCCATAATTTGTAAAGATTGGAACTAAAAGTATACAAAATAACAAACCCCAAAATAGTACGATTGTAAGCATTTTTATGTTTTATTCAAACACCCATAGAACTTGAAATTCAATAGTTTAATGCAACTTACAAAATTGAATATGCTAGTTTGATATGCATTCAAATGTAAAATAGTTTTAATTTTTTTGAGTCTTTTTGTGTTTTGGATCTATTGGTTGAGGGTTTCCATCCCCAAGATGATTAATTTGTCATGCTTGAAGAGTTTTATTTCCAAATGTGTCCAGTTGCTATGATAGTATCACAAGCTAAAGCATCTAGTTTTTTGTTTTCAATTTTTGGAAGTAACCACCTTCTCTTTTCCTCCTAGCATTGACTGTATACTCTATGCTTCCTCAATCATAGTTACTCCTAGTCCTCAATCAATGGTAGTTTTACTAACAAGTTTTATCCTTAATCTATGACAATTATGTCCTTATGTAATTGACCATAATTAAGTTATTTGTCTTATTTCATTATTTAATTGATTCAACTACTTTATTTCATGATTTAATTGACCCTAACGATTCTTACATTGCTAGGTCACTTACTCAATCCTACTCCTATGTTGCTAGTTTAAAAGTGGTCAAGAAGGGCACATTACAAATCCTCCTCTGAATTTGCTTTCCCTTAGGCAAGACAAAATAGGGTGATAAAAAAAGTCAGCTAACTTCCAATTTGAAGTTTTGCCATGCCTTACGTAGGTAGTCAAAGTTCAGAACCACTACTTTGGATGCACCATTCCTCATTGCCCACTAAAAGATTTTTTCTCAAGATGAAGTGTATAGAGAGAAAAATTTCAAAGATATAGCTGCAACAACTTCTTGGGTTGCTCTTGTGGTCGTTAAGCTTAAAGTGACAAAAGTATTGTGGAGTGCACAAACAACTCAAGGATTGGCCACATGGACATTCTAGGAGTTTGACAGTGCAAGAAATTCCTCCCAAAATATCCATAAAAACCATAGTGACAATATGATAACATTTAAGCAACAAGTATTCTCATATACTCGCCAACTTAATTTGGCAAACCCTTGTCAAAAGCTTCCACTTTAGTCAGTACTTTTAGAGTGCAACCACTTGTAGTTTGTACAATGTCATCAATAATAGGGCATAAACTTTGAGTTCAAGTAGATTAACATAAATTTAAGGAATTGCACTTAGCAAATACGCATCAAGAAGTTGGCGAATTGCTTGGTTTGTAATCGTATTTGTTTGAAAATATTATACATCATCTTGTTAGGTCTTAATGTCTCCTTGTTAGTTTCACTTGAAGAAACCTGAAATTTCTCATTAAACAATATTAACTCACTTTAAACCTATCCTAGCTTGTGTTATAACAATTGGTCTACCCTGTTTGCTAGACGCAAGCATAGGTAATGTAGAAGTGAATCTTGCATTTTTATCACATTGTTCTTAACAGCTGGACTATTTTCATGTTTTGAAGAAACTTTAGGGATGTATGTATATGTGCCACCTTTTGGTAGTTGGATGACAATATTTTGTCTACTTTTGTGCCCCTATGCCTTTTGAAGGGAACTTATCATGTTTTGTCACATGTGGGGAATGATTTGCACCATCCCTAGAATAAGGATGCAAGTCAGAGTTTTCTAATCTATGCCTCTCTTAATCCATTGTATCACTAGACATGATTTTAGAGAATACCACCTCTCTTCAAATTCTTTGTTCATTCATGTCCTTGTCATATGCTCTTGTGCTCCATCAATAAATTTATTATCAATGTAATTAGAGATCTTGACTTCCTAGTGGTTTTGTTTCCCAAAGGAACCAAGATAAGATTTATCTTTTCCAACACTTATATGTTTCTCTTGATGTTTGGAGTAACTCTTAGAATTATTTAAGCAAAATTCTCTCTCCTTTGGAAATGTAGATGCTTCTCTTGGATAATTGCCAAGAAGAAAATGTATTCTTCCTTGGTGGCACAAAGTGGGCATCCATCAACATGTGCTGCTGATAAGTGTAGCTATCCATGCACTCATTCATGATATCTGTAGTCTCTTATGTATTTAGATAAGGCTTAATAATTGTTTGATTTAGATTCTTTCAGCGTACACCATCATCTTTCTTCTTCTACTTGCTTTTTAGTATTTTACTAATGTCTACCAGGTGCTTTTGTTTTGCCTCTTCAAATTTTCTTTGTAATTGCAATATTCCCTCAAACTTTCTTTCCTCAACTTCAAATTCAAATTGCTATTTTAGTTTATCTTCTTCTTCTCACTTCTAATATTCTTCTCTACTTTGCTTTTATCCTCTAATAGGATCTTACTCATCTTTAGTAACAATAGGGTGCATTAAGAAGTGGGAAGTCAACTTTTGGAGAAGCTTTGTTGGATCCATCAAATGAGGAGTTGGTGAGCTTTCCAATCTGTTTTGTAGATTTGTGTGAGGTTAATTTGAGGTGGCTCTCCTTTCACTTTTGGTTTTGGTTTTTGACTTGAATTGTACAAAATCTTATGACGGAGATGCTACTTGAAGCTCAACATGGAGAACATTTAAGTCATCCTTGTTTTGGTCATCCATATGCTCTTCTTGAGGCATGAATTCTTTGTGCAAGAAACTGACTCTGAGTAGTCCAGTATTGGTGATTGATTTCAATGGCGTGTTTTGGTTTGCCATTGAAGATGACAATTCCACTTGTGCATGGTTACCTGAAGGCATGGTGGGATGGTTTGGTCCATGCATCTGCATTCTTGACGTGAAAAGATTGACGAGATTGTGTTACCTATCCTTAAAGGATCTCATTATGTTGAAAAATTCTAGCTCTTCGTCTTCATGTGACATCTTTTGTTCCCTTTGGTCCTTTGATATTTGGTTTCTCTATCCTTATTGACATGAAACAATTTTTTTCTTATGCCTTTATTAGATTGGCATTAATTCTTGGCTCTGATATCAATATAAAGATCCACACTAAAAGCACACAAATTAACAAACCCAAAAATATATGTTAGTATCCATACAAATCATAGTCTTATATAGACTCCTTTGTTGGTTTCTTGTCAAGTAATCGTCAATTGGGTACCCATACCAAGATAATTGTGGTCTCTCCTAGTCAGTTACAAAACTTTGTTTTCTTAAGGTCTTGTTAACTAACAAATTCTGCATGGTGAAGATATGGTTTCACTTTCATTAAAGCCCAAATGATGAAAAAGGGAGGATATTGTCAAAACAAGGAAGACAAAGTGAGGATGAAATGTTTGAGTGAAATGGCATGTTAGAATGACTTTCAAATGGCAAACCTGTTATGAATTGGGATCCAAAACACGGTAAAACAATTAGAGATTAGCACTTAGTCTAAATAGGGAGAAATAGACATAAGGAACTGTGCCCAATGAATAGATCAAACAACTTGAGCTAGGTGTCGTTTTGTAGTGGTAGAGCCAAGTCAAAAACCTACCCAAGTGGCAAGTTGAGTCTAAATGCACCATGAATAAGGAGGTTTAAAATTGGCAAGGTCATCATGAAATAGCTTTAGGGTGTAAATGAAAACATACTAGTGAATGTTGCATTGTTTTGGTGCAATAGCCACCTAGAAACAAGACATTGAAGTAGTAAATAAGAAAGGAAATGACACCAATTTTATGAAGGAACAAAACGATTGTACTTTTAAGTACCACAAACACAATAAAATCACGATTCAAAGTTGGTAAACGAGTTAGAAAATGTTTAATAAAGGAAACCTAAAAACATAAAATTTTGATGCCATTTATAGGCGGCAAAAGTAAAACCATTAGAGTATTGCCACTTAGTTGGAAATCACATCATCAAAGTGTTCCCAATTCGGGAATGAGTTTAGAACACTAGGAATTCGTGCTTTTTGCCTAACATTCCTACAAAAAATGTGTGACAAGGAGTTTTAAGTCACCTAATGACCAATTCAGTGCCTAAGTTAAGTGCTTTAAAGAAAAAATATGGTGAATCATGTTTACCTTACATCTTGGTTTGCCTATTTTAAAGAAGAAAGCAAAGTTAAAGCTTGGATGATTTGTATCTATATTTTTAGCCTTAGGTGATTAGAAGGGTTTTGTTTCCTCCTTTTAATGCATGAGGATAGGGTTGTTTTAAAGCAAAGCTTTATATCCAGAACTAGAATTCCCAAACTACCATTAACTAAGATTCCCTCCCACTCAACTTTCTATTCCTATGAACATCCGCACCTTCTATACCCACCCAACCCTTCCTACAGCCTATCCCATAACTATAATTGAATTCCCTACCCAACAATTTTTTTCCGGGTGGGGAAGGACGGGGGGGGGGAGAAGAAGAGGTGGGTGGCTTGGAGGAGTTATGATTCCCCTGCATGCATGCAGGGTCACTTATGCCATTATTTTATCATTATCTGAGCTCTAAAAGATTCTCTAGAGGGTAATTCAATCTGTGTGTTGTCAATCTGTTTATTTAAATTACAGCTTTGAATGCAATTTAACTATTCACTTCAAGAGATCACGTGGTTCATTTGTTTTAATCATTTCTTGTTTCTGTAGACTATTGCTCTCTAATTTAGACCATAGTTGGCATCTATTGGTTTTATATAGTTGAGCCTCTTTGCTAAGTTCTAGTCTCTGCTTTAACTTATAGGAGGCTAATCTTGTTCGTGCTTGGTGTGTTTATCCTCCTTAAACTGAATTTTTTTGCAAGGTTTGACTGTTAATGATTTGGTGTTGCATCTGACCAAAAAAGTAGTGCACATATTTATAAACATTGTTAGATTTAGGTTTAGATAGATCTCACAGAGCTTTGCCTCATAATTTGAAGAATGTTTCTACTGTGCACATTGTTCCATATTGAGTTGTTTTGAAAATGACAAACTAAACTGCTAACATATGACAACAAAACATATTCTATTCAAACAAAACAGATACAAGCTCAAATTCATTAGTCTAATACAACTTACCAATCAGGAAATGCTATTTTGATAAACATACACATCTGAAACACTTCTTAAGTTTCTGAGTCACTTAGAATTTTGATATGTTCCTTGCCTGCAAGATGATTTTATTTTCCATGCTTGAAGGGTTTTGTCTCCAATTGCCTCTAGTCTCTGTGACAATATTACAATCTTGATAATTTAGCTGATTTTTTTTTTCAAATTTCTGAGGCAGCATTCCCTTCTCTTCCCATTATGAAAAAAAATAACTACCCAACTAAATATATTTTCTTAATTGACTGGATCTTTATATTATTTGTTGTTTGTAATCTGTATATTTAAGGGATGGAAGTACAAGGTGAGGCAACAACCAAAACATATTCCCCACTACAAACATGTCATATCTATTTTTGTGTGTGGATTAATAGTTGTGAAGAGAAAAATGATGCGCACCTGCTTCCCCTTCTGAAATAATAGAGAAAAAGTCAAGACCTGTTCCCAATCATTTCTTTCAATTTAAATTTATTCAGGCACTTATGAATCTTATCTCAAGTCACACCTCCATGGAAACTGATTTTTGTTTTCAAATTTCTGAGGCAGCACTCTTTTCTTCCCATTATTGCCTGTATACTTGATGCTTCCTCAATTATAGTTATTCCTGTCAATTGATAGTGATTTGACTAATTGGTTTGTTTCTCAATTGGTGGCAATTAATTTACAACTCCATCCTTATTTAATTGACCCATATTGAGTCATCTCCCTTATTTCATGATTTAATTTATCCGAACTGGTCCTACATTGCTAGTCCACCCACTTAACAGTATTCCTATGCTATCTTATCAAAAGGGGTAAGAAAGGAGATGTTACACAATCAAGTTCATTTAACTTGCTATCCCATTTGCAAAACCTTCAGCAATTGTTGTTCCTTATGGATGATTCATTATAGATCTCCCTGGCTGATTCTTTTTGCATAAATTATGATTTTGCAATGTATCACATAATTTGGATAGCAAACTAAATGGCCTTGAATGGATTGTTTTCCCCCAAGAATTGCACTCAAAATATATTTTCCCAAATGACATTATTAACTTGATTTTTTAATCGAACTAAATTGCCAAATAGAAGATATTCGTTCATCCAAATTTTGCATTTATAGTGAATCTTATGAAAGTTGGACCATTGTGTTGGTCTCTAAAATAAAATCTGCCAAGAGAGATGGATCACCTGGGTAAAAGATGGGAAAATTAAGAAGATTTTATACGTAAAAGCCAAGGATTGAATGAAAGCACAATGATAGCTAATTGAAAGTAAACACACGTGAACTTGTAGATCTTATAGACAATTGTATATTCTTACAACTTTAAAAATTGTTTCTCTTTGATACTCTGATTTGACCACAATTGGAATGAATAGATACAAGTTTCCTTGGGGATGGAGCTACATAAGGGGATTATTATTATTTTTGATTGGTAAAAGTTTGTGTTTGTATTTAATTGACATCAAATAGAAAATTAGAGAGAAAGCTGTTTCTGGATTCGATTGTGTGCAAGATTTTGACATCGATGTTTCGGATCACACTCTGTGATCCATCATCAGGATGAGAAGAGCTAAAGGAACATATCTTGATGATGAATCACGGAGTGTGATCTGAAACGTTGATTGAAAAATCGTGCACACAATCAAATCCAAAAACAACTCTCTACTTGATGGATTGTGGAAATCTCTATGCGTTGAATAGAAAATTATTACAAAATTTGGCTAAACCACAGATCTGCAATGAACCCATCCCTCCAATGTGCTAGAAAATGACAATACGGAGTAACCAATGGCATAGAAAATGTCCAGATACTACCCACCTAGACACCACCCATCAATGTACAATCTCGGACTTGTTTACAAAAAAAAATTCTGTACAAAATCACTATCCAGCACCTTTACAAAAAATTACAAACATTGTACAAACTCATTATTCATAGTAGCCGCAGGAAACAAAGAAACATCAAAGGGAAAGAGCTAGAGGCTTAGCAAGAAGGACCCGACAGATCGCATTGTGTGTGTTTCTCCCTGGCACACGCTGGGTCTCCTTCATCTCCCTTTTCCAGTAGTCCTTTGAGAACTTGAACTTCTGTTTCTAAAGCTTCATCGCGGGATTGACCTCTCTCAAAACCGCTTCCCAATCATTCATGTACTTCTTTATGAAACCTTAACCCTTCATTGCTTTTGCACACCTAGCCTCTTTGTCCAACGAGACTTGCTAAAGGAGAAAAGGGTGCAGGGGGGGGGGGAATGAACTCTTGGGTATCAACCCAGTCTCCACCCTTCTCAACAAAACCCTTCCCTGGAACTGCCATTGCTAGGAAAGCCTCAAGCCTGCAACACCACACCTCGTGCACGCACATTGCTATCAGCCTTCTAATGTCATTTTGCTCTCCCAACTTCAGGCACCATGCAAAGAACATGGACACTACGTTCATGCTCGTCTTTTATTTATAATTGGCCATCAAATAATCATCTCCCAAAAAGATCTTCACCAACATTCAAATGAAGGGGTCGTTTGTGTTGAAGATGTATTTCATATGCTCCTCCATGACCCACCCCTAGAAGGCCATCTACAACTTGGTGATGGAATGATCAATTTTCTTTGGTTTGCAATCACAGAATACTCTTTGCACGCTCCACTACCTTGCAGAGTAAATCACATTCAATGCAAGTGTACTACTGAGATGCTACCTTGTCATTTTGCCAATTACTCCATCAAAAGAAGCCCCCAAAACTGAGCTGGGATTGCTTGCTTGGAAAGCCAATGCCCACTTGGATAGAGAGACAACAACTTGATTGCCCTCTCAAAAAAATGGGTGATTATGAAATTTTGAAAATTTTCAATTTTGCTTCTAATAATGTGGATAATTTTATTCAATTTCCACGCTTGTACTTTCCTATTGGCAATGACATTTACAATGATTAGTGAATCATCTTCAAGGTGCAAATGGTCCACATTCTTTGCCAATTCAATTGCTAGGAGGGCTGCTTTAGCCTCAGCGTCATTGTTGGTTCCATAATCTAGTTTGTGAGCTTTAAAAGCAATAATGTTTACTTCTGCATCATAGGCCACACAACTCGCACCATATGGCTAGGGTTGCCTCTAGATGGTCCATGGAAATTGACTTTGATCCATCCATGCTTTGGGCTCTCCGACTTCACATTTTGTCTCTCCTTATGGGATGGATGAACTCATGAAAGCCCATGAACGAGCGTTACACAAGGGGATTATTGATATATAATATATATAAATGGCAGTATGTTAATTACAACTCAAATGGGGTGACCAATCATAAGGAAATAAAGGGCTTATGTTTTTTTGGTTTAGGGTTGCAAGTACATGTGTTATGATCGATAATTTTTAGTAATTCTTTAGTGCAAAATTGCACTTATATTTTAAATCAAACTGGGAAAAGGATATTGGGCTCCTTTGTAGGTTTGTAAGGTTTTCCATTAAATAGAGGTCTAGATAGAGTGACCTTACATCGAGATTCCTCAAGAGTATGCCTAGGAGAGATTTGAAGTTTTTAGAGGTAAGTTAATTGCACATTTTTGTCTAAATGACTGTTGTTAGGAAAACTGTTGATTGTCTAGATTCTAGATGAGAATGTGAATTTTGACATGTTGGCTTTCATTGCCTATATTGGGAAAAAATCTACTTGTATGATGGGACGGATGGTAGAGGGGAAAGTTGTTGGCATATGTTTTCCATTGATGTCAAATGGTAAGATTACATGACTGCCCCTTATTATTTGGTTGCACAAGTTTGTAACTGCAAAGGTTGTTTGGTAAGCAGTGTAGTTGCAGTCAAATGATTATACATAAATTGGATACATGTCAAAGTGCACTGCATATGTTTGTTAACATGTTATCTTAAGGTCCCATTGCATAAAAACAACTTGGGTTTCATCCTTAAGAGTTTTCAATCAAAATGCTTAAATCTGTCTTCTTGGCTGTAGAAGCAGAACAATAAGCTACAGGAGCACAATAAAGTGCAACAGGAGCAAAAATACTTGCGATAGAAGCTTTGATATTTCTTATAAACTATGGAGTTGTTAAATATTAATCACATTTGACATTATAATGATATTCATGATTATATCCATTGTTTGGAAAATTCCTTTTTACATGTGTAATGAATAAGTTTCAAATTTTCAAATTCCAACGGTTAATTTCCTTGACGGAAGTTGGACAGTCGTTTTGTTTATTAGTTTTATGGATATAACTGTTTGCTCCAGTGATTGTGTAAAATATGAAAAGAATGGAAAAGAAAATGCAGATTGTTGGAAGAGAGAGAGCATGAAGTGCAGATTGAATATGCTGTAGAAGTGCTGAAGGATTATCAAAAATATTTTGAAGATTGAAATAAATGCATATGCTGTAACAGAGATCTGTTTTCGATGATCTGAGAATGATTGTTGTTGTTCTCTGCAAAGTGATTGTTTTGTGAGATGATGAATTAATGTGCGCAATTTTAATTCTATGTATTTTATGTTACGGTGATAATAATGAATCAAGATTTCTGCAGAGTTATTGTAAACTTGTAATGTGTTTACAAGTCCGCTGCTATAAATTTGATATTATGTAGATGTTGGATTGAAGCAAAGTCTACTGTGCAAAGAGTGATGAGTTATGGTGTTTTTTCTTGGAGCACACATAAGGAGTTTATGAAGCTTCATATTGTCACTGTCATAAGCGTAGTGAACTTGATGTTATGCCGTGAAATAGAGTAACCCACTCTAGTTTGTTTTTTCCTTCTGAAAGTTATATGAAGGGGTTGGTGCTCTAAAATTGTACCTAGTGAGGGTTTGATTAGTGAGACCTTTTGCCAGTGAGGCATTCTTGTAACCAGTGAGGTTTGGTCAGTGAGACCTAATAAATACATCTTTCATAGTGGGTTCTCACTCTCAAGGTTTTTCCACTTAATTTCTTGTGTTCTGCCCCATATGTGTATGACTCTTGTTTCTTATGCTTCCTGGTGTTTCTATTCATTAGTCCAATGGTCTGTTATGATATATCTTACTTGTTTATGAAGATAGAGACATTCTCACCCGTGGCTAGGCTTGAAGCAATAACAATATTTTTGGCATTTTCAGCGTATAAGAACTTCAAAATCTACCAAATGGATGTTAAGACAGCTTTTCTTAGTGGATATCTTGATGAAGAGGTTTATATGGAGCAGCCTGAAGGCTTTATATGTGAAAGGAATCCTGATTATGTGTATAGGTTGAAAAAAGCTTTGTATGGCTTGAAACAAGCACCTAGAACTTGGTACTCCAGATTGGATAAGTACTTGTTGGACAACAATTTGTATGTTAGAATGCAAGGTGAGAATGTTTTAGTTGTTGAAGTTTCTGTAGATGACATCATAGTTGGATGCAATAATGATGATATGTGCAAAATGTTTTCTAATCCCATCAAATTTGAATTTGAAATGTCTATGCTTGGAGAGTTGTCTTTCTTTCTTGGATTGCAGCTCTCTCAACTTGAAAAAGTTGTATTTATATTACAAACTAAATATGCTAGAGAGATGCTGAAAATATTTCAAACCCGAATGCAAACCAGCGAGCACACTTATGGTAACAAGCAGCAAGTTAAGTAAGGTTGACGATTCACGTAATCTTGATCAAACTAGATATAGGTCAATGATAGGAAGTCTACTATATCTCATAGCATCTAGGCCTGATATCTTGCAAGTAGTATGTCTAGTTGCAAGATTTCAGTCCTCTCCTAAAGAGTCTCATGTAAATGCTGTCAAGAGAATCTTTAAATACATCAAAGAGACTTTGGACTATGATATGTGGTACCCTAGGCATAATGATTTTACTTTAACAGCCTATACTGATGCAGATTGGACAGGATGCCTGGATAATAGGAAGAGCACTAGTGGAGCAACATTCTTCTTGGGTGGAAGATTATTTGTTGGCATAGCAAGAAGCAAGAGTTGATATCTCTATCGACAGTAGAGGCAGAGTACATAGCAACTACTTCATGTTGTACCCAAGTTCTTTGGATGGTTCAAACACTTTCAGATATGAAAGTACAAATTTCTAAATTGGTTTCCATCTTGCGTGACAACACAAGCACAATTAACATCTCTAAAAATCTGGTTATGCATCAAAGAATGAAACATATTGATATTAGGTTCACTTCTTGAGAGACTAAGTGTTGCAAAGAACTGTTACTTTGGATTATGTTTCTACTTCAGACCAAGTAGTTGATATATTTACTAAGCCTTCATCAAAAGAAGTCTGGCATGACCTGATATTGACATATGAACAATATATATTGCACATATATAATAGCTTAAAATATAAATATATAATTAATTCTTTATTTAAGTTTCTTATTTAATAAACAAAAAGGGTATTAATCAACATTATTAATTATTAAATCAATATATTATAGAGAATAGTTAATATTAAATCAATTATGTTAATAATCAATCATTGATCAATATATAATTAATATCAATATTAATCCATATTAATATTGATAATATCTATCAATATATATATTTAATTAATCAATATAAATTAACCATTTAATATTATCCATATTATTATTACTATCCATGTTAATAACATTAACATATAATATGTATATGATTGACTTCAATAATAGTCGATCCAAAATAAATGATAAGTATAATGAGTCGATAGTAACATACTAATCGACTTTTCCCGTAGACATGAAACGACGACAATGTTTACGATTGCGACCCGCAACCATGTCTTAAAAACATATAAATTTGGTATCGACATGAAGGAACAGGGGGGAATCCAATCTACTCAGCCGTTGATATTCAATACAGTCAGCAAATACAATCACCCATCCAAACGGTATCTACAACGGACCATTACACAGCGAAAATGGGAGCACACACCATCAACTCATCAATGGAGAGAGGGATTCCGTGATACCCAAATCTAAAGAATCACTACGAGTTGGAGATCATCAGGCGTCTAGCAACGCTCATCTCATTGTTTTAATATCAATCAAAGTCTAAGCCATTACCATCATTTGCGAGTATTTGGGAACAAAAACACACATCTGAGCATACGGATTTCTTGAGGTACCCATAGCTACATTGTTGGTTATAAAGGGAGGATAGATATCACTGAGAATTGGAATCATTACACAGTACATGGAAGGCACTAGTATGCGTTCAAAGCTCCATTTCGTATTTATTTGATTATATATCTAGCAAGGGTGTTGATGTGCTTCAGAATGGTTTTATGAACAAAGAAATCCATTTTTAAGTTCTGTGAGCACACATTTTGGTGAACTATCGTTTTACTGAGTTAAAGTGCTCTATTGGAAACTAGTCTAGTGATTGCAAACAAAATTTGAATACACACTTCTTGGACAAGGTGTATGCATCAGACTATATGCTAAGTAACCTGATCTTTAATAGAAATTGTTGTTTTTTTGGGTTAATATGTATTCAGAAATTAATTTCAAGATGCAATAATTGTTACTGTGAAATTTGGTGCAATTTTCCTATCATGTATAAGTTTTAGATAAGGAGTCCCCCATACAATTTGAATTTATTGTCAATCTTAAGAGATCATACAAGGGGACATTACAAATGGTATCAAAGCACCTTTCCTGCCATCCTGTGGAATAGTTAATGCAAACTAGCCAAAGGCTGTTAGAAAGAGAAAAGAGAAAACTAGAAAAATTTAACTCAAAATCAAATAAGGCCATAGAACCCACCGGCGAAGAAATGAGATCATTCATGGAAATTACAACCAAAACCTTAATGGAGCAAATGAAAGCTCTAAAAAATATGACAGTCTCAATCAATGAACTCAGATCAAACCCTAATGGAAGGGATCCCAACACAAATCAATCAGAACATAATAGTAGGACATCCACTCCTATAATCAAAACTTATCCTTCCTACCTCGGAGGAATGCGCCGAGAGAGGATGGAGGGAACAATAAAACTCGCCATAGCACGAAAGAGCTAGCAACAATGCACTCAAGACTAGATCCGGAAATAAAAAGAGATGTATCTAATAGGGCATATTGTGAAGCAAAGAAATCAGAAGTTCCTAATAGGGAAAGGGAGCAACCTAATAGGGATTTAAAACACAAGGCAAATAAGGCCACCATTCGAATTTTTCATGGATCTAGAAAAATTACAGCCCACCGATGGTTACTAAAATTAAATACTTATCCCTGAATCCCATGACTGAAGAAGATGCAATTCAATTTGCGGTTCTACACTTGGAGGACGCAGTCCATGATTGTGGCACCATGGGGTACATACCCAAGGATATGGCAACATAACCTCTTATGAAGAATTCTCACAAAAATTGATTAAACGATTTGATCGTAAGCATCCCCAAAAGGATTTTAAAGAGCTAATGCAACAAAAACAAACAAGGACAATAGATGAATACATCCGTAGATTCCAAAGAATTTCAACAAGAGTCACATGGATAGATGAGGAAAAGCTAATTTATCTATTTGTGGATGGACTAAAAGAATCAATGAAGAGATTGGTGGCTGCTTTCAAACCAACTACCCTAGACGATGCTATTGAAATAGCCTTAAATTTGGAAACCTCATGCACAAGCAATAGATCTTCAAGCAACCCCACCAAACATTTCCATGTAGAAGATGAAAAGCATAAGCAAGAACCCTCAAAAAGAAAATGTTTCCATTGCAATGAAGACTTTGAACATAGACATATATGCCAGGATGAGAAAGCTCAAAAACAACAAGAAGACTTAAGAAGGAAGAAGCTATGTTTCAGATGCAAAGAATCATGGGAACCATGGCATAAGTGCGGAAAAAAGAGTCAAATTCATAGAATAGAAGCAACACTTGACACGGAAATAGAAGAAACACCATTTAAGAAAATGAAATATGATCAAGGAAACCTCAACAACATTCAATCAGTGAATGAGGGAAAAGGTCAATGGAGCATCGAGGAGGTTCAACCCTAATAGTGACGACAATTGAGAAATTTGTCTAAATTGGTAAAGTAGAAATAATGATTGATTTATTTATGTACTTTACAATGTAATTTCAATTATTATTAAAGTAAAACATTCAAGTAATGAATTAACTAAAGAGGAAAAACAACACCCTATTACAAGTGCTTTTCTCTCGAGTTTGCAATTAAGGGAGAACTGCTAGAGCACCCTATTGTAGTACTAGATGAAGGAGAGTTACTAAGGGCACCCCGTTGTAAGCACTTTTCCTACGAGTCTGCAATTAAGGGAGAATTGCTAGGGTACCCTATTGCAACACTAGATAAAGGAGTCACTAAGGACACATTTTGTAAGTACTTTTCCTACGAGTCTGCAATTAAGGGAGAACTGCTAGAGCACCCTATTGTAGTACTAGATAAAGGAGAGTCACTAAGGGCACCCCGTTGTAAGAACTTTTC
>MU224863.1:401892-412035 GCA_018584345.1 Thuja plicata
CTATTTGCATTTATATATATCTAGATCAGCTTGTTTGGTTTGTTTACTCATTTACTGACTCATTAGATGCATCTGCTTATTGAATTTTGCAAAAAAATGAATTTTTAATTAAATTTAAGCAAGTTTTAAAGCTCCCGATATTTTCCCGATAAGTTTTCGACTTATCTCCGATATTTTCTGATATTTTTTTTTTTGCCCTCGGCGATAAGCTGCCGATACCGATATTTGAACTATGGTTGTGAGAGTGCCTCTTTTTTATGATAAAGAGGTGAAAGAATAGTTAATGAGGGCTCTTCAAAGGATGTATTCAAGTGAGGAGTTAACTTTATTTGGCAAATAGTCATTTGTCTTTGCTAATCTTCATGGTCCAATATTCAAAAAACTATAGGCAAAGGTAGATAGAGCTACATAAGCTCAAGTCGACCCTATTGGACGGTGGACATAGTATGAAAAGGATACACTAGAGTTGAGGACACATAGCTTCATTCACTTCATCAACGGGAAGAGGCTTACCTCTTTACAAAAGGAGAAGTTGGCGGCTTTATAGCGGGATGTTAATCTTTAAGACACCACACACTTTGATCAAGAGGTACATAAGGGATTTGCGGGTGTTCCATTGGAAAAGGCTAAGGAACAGCAGTAGTAGATTTTAGATTGTCTACATTACATAAAGGATTGGTGGGTGTTCCATTGGATGAGGCAATGGAATAGCAGACGTAGATCTTAGATTGCCTACTTTTCTTTTTTTTGTACTTGTATCCTTTCAGCCTTTTCATTTTGTTGTATTATATGTATATGCACATTAGCAATGAAAACTCAAATTGGACTGATTAGACATTGAAAGTTCACTAATTTGTCTGTTGACTCATTTAAATTCTTAATTCAGCTCGGATGTTTCATAACATGGATCTATATATTATATACATGATGAATGCTTTATTTGTGAAAGTTGAAATCTCCTGCTCTTGCCATTATCTGAAAAAAAGGCTTCTTGTAATGGAAACTCAGTGTATCATATTTTCTTTTTCTTGACACATAAATATACTTTGTTCCAAAATATGTTACATTAAAACAGTTATTGATCTATTTGAGTTTTTTTCCCTATTGCATGATATGTAGTAGTTTGTAAGGTCAATTGTTATCTCTTGAATGTTTCCAGGATGGAATACATTTTCATATTCAATGCTCATATTCTAAGTGACAACTAAATTTTAATTGTTCTTGCATTCAAATTTTTAATATGGTCAACAAATTTGAATTGTTCTGCTTCACTTATTGTTTTACGCCTTTACAGTATGGAAGGTACCAGCGTCAAATACTAGTAGAACAGTTGAATAACAAGTGGAAGCGCCATATACTCAACACCTTGGTATGCTATCTTCTCCAAGTCAGTTCTAATTATAAAGCATATTTTTTAATTGTTTCCCTGCATGAGCTGGAACATCTAAGATGATTACGACAACTACATTGTTATAGTAGGTTATTATATAATATGGATGTATTCACTTTCTTATGTTACATTGCTGTGGCAGCCAACTACTCCTTTAGAGCCATGTGAGTGGTTTAACAAGCTTCTAATGGCTGTTTGGCCCAACTTTATTGAGCCTAAGCTTTCAGACAGATTTGTGAGAATTATGCTGGTTAGTTATCTTTATCCCGATAATGATTTTCCAAAAAAATCATTCATTTTGGAAGGACAGAAATTATCAATCTTGACATTGAATTCAGTGAACTGAACTTGCATGCTTATAATTCTTTAAATTTCTGAACTGTCAAGAGACATTGAAATAAAGAAGGCTTCCTAAAATGTGTCCAATTTTGAATTCTGATAATCGTTTATTTCTGGTAATGATCCTGTTTATGGAATTCAATACAGAATTTCATTTCCTGTTTTACAGTGAACGTAAGTTTTCTGACTTATGGAAGGTGATCATCAGTGCAATTGTATATGTTCCTCTAATTCCCGGGTTAAGCAAGAGTGTATAATTACTTTTGTTTGATGGTTATAAATAGATATTTGTTTTACAAATTTATCATTATGTAAAGTGTCTTGATTAATATCTTCAAGTTGTATCTTTACTCTATAGTGATCTTTGATATGGCTTTGAACTATCCATGAGACAGCCTTGAACTGACATTTTCTCGTGTGCTCTCTTCAACCTTGAGAAATTGTCATTTTTCAACAAAGATCCTCAAAATATCCCTAGACTTGCACATTTGTTTTATCTTTTCCTTTACTTCTCATGTCCGATTGAAAAATTTATTTTTCATCTCTTTTTTTTGGTTTGTCACCGAATTCTCACTGACATGGTATATCATGTAAAGGTTCATAGTTTTATATCATTATAGAGCTGATTGTTGGTGTAATTAATTATTCACCTAATTACACTTTTCTTAAGCTTACTTAGGATAATACATAACATAGTAGTTTGCATATGTGACACTTAGAAAGATGCACATTTAGTTGCACAGGCGTAGGAGAAATTCCACTTTAGGTGCTGATAATAGTTATCACATTCCACTTTATGTGTTGTTTCCACCTTTAGTGCAATTATCACTTTATCATCCTCCACATTGTAGCACATACTTCATTGCACAACGGAGGATGATCCACCTTTGGTGGACAAGTGATTCCACCTTTTGTGGGTGATAAGTTATCTCTTGGTTATCATGTTCACTTATTGCCTTGCCTATATAAGTAGGCACATCTACATTGTACTCAGTTCAGTTATTGCATCATTGATGAGAATACAATTTGTTCTTGTCTATCTTGTTTCTCTCTTGCCTTTGTGCTATGCATTGGCATCTAGATCTTAGTTTGTTGCTATAGGCAAATTCTTACATGGTATCAAAGCCATTAAAGAGCCATTGCATAGTCGTCTTGGAGAGATCTTTGTGCATTTGAAAGAAGGCACATTGGCAGATTTGAGGACCAACAATTTTCAGGAGCGTGTTAAGCCAAATTGGAGCTCACCATTGCGTTTGAGAGGCTGTTTAGGGGAATTTTGACTATAAATTTGCCCATATTAGGTGAAAATGGTTTTTGGGGCATTTTTTTTAAATAGGTAGGTTGTACGTCCTATCTACGCATGGTATGATTTGTGAATTTTTTTTTCTGCGATTTAAATTTTATTCGTAGTTTTATTTTATGTAAAATTTTTTAAATAAAAAAGCCAATATTACGGGGGGGAGGGGGGGGGGTTTCTTTTTAAATAGTCCCAAAGCACTGCACCCGACAAATGTGGGACTAACTATTCTATAGTTTCCTCCCTGCCATAGGGTGCCCTCGATGCCAGCCACAGAACCATCATGCAGGTGCCATATCACATGCCCAATCAGATTGTACGGAGGAAACGACATTCACCACATGGCACGAGGTCTTTTATGTAGTGATAGTCATTTGGTTGTCAAATTTAGCCTCGCAGTTCGACTGTAATGGTCATACGACCGTCAAATTTAATCCAGTGTTTTGCTGGCATTAGTGTAGATTGATTTATTTTTGACCCCTCGCTGTTGAGCTTTTTCAATTTTGCAGTCCAACATTGAAGGCTCATATCTTGGTTAATTTGAGGCCTTTTTGAGTGCAATTTTTTTTGATTTGTGGTAGAATCTCACGCTCTTCACACCAGTGTAGCTATTTTTTATTTTGGTGGACAAATTTTTCAGATTTATTAGTTTTTGGCAACTGTACTTTTCCAATCCTCAATTCTACAACTTCTAGGGCTCCGTTTAGGCCCATATGAACATATTTTTGGGTGTCATTCTTTTTTGAAAGTGCATAATTTTTTGTCAACTTATTTTTGCTGTAGCCTTTGTGAGTGGACATATCACTTTAAGATTTTGGTCTATTTTGGCACTTGTATTTGCTTGGATCTCGAAAAGATCTTTTGCATTGTTCATTTGAATCTGCTATAGCCTATTTGAGGCTGTTGTAAACACTAGAATTAGAAGTCCACTTTGCCTTGTTTGCAATTGGCAATTGTACACGCACTAAATATAAAGTGCCAAAATCTTTTTTTTTTGGGGGCGGTGTTCTTTGATTAAGTGAATTGGGGGGGGGGGGGTCTNATTGGGGGGGGGGGTGTCTTGTGTGATTGTGCTTCTTTCTCTTTTGTGCTCTTTTCATTTTCATTTATGGGTTCTCCTAAGTTTCCTCCTTTAACTCCACATAATTATGCATCATGGAAAATATGTAGTTGGAGTAAATTATTGGAGAAATGACTAACTCGTTACATTGATGGAACTATTGATGCACCATCTGATCCTAAAGCTGATCCAAATGCCCAAGTTGAATGACTCACTAAAAATACAATGGCTCTTGGAACATTGAGAAAGTATATTTTAGTTGATCTCATTTTTCTCATTGATAAGTGCAAAACAGTCAAAGAGGCTTGGGCCAAACTTGCTAATTTGTATGGGAAGATTGATGAGGTTAGAGGCTACAGATTAGACAATGATCTCACCATGTTAGATCCCAAGGATTTTGATATAAGACAACACTATGTCACTAAAGAAAATGAGCTAAGAACAAAGTTTAAGGATTGTGGTATTGACAAGAGGGATGCATAATCGATCTACAATTTGTTGGGCAAGCTTCCATCACAATATGCAACATTTGTTTCTAGCTTCCAAATCCACCGCTTGATATTGGATAGTTCATTCACTACACCGTGATTTGATGCATTCATAGAAATGTTGATGTTAGAGCAATCAAATTTGATGAGCATGGGGATTCTCAAGTGTTCAAAGTCCAAAGCTCTTTGGTGGCTAATCATGAGATTCAAGGGCATCAAGGAAAGGGTTTCGAAAAGAAGCAGAAACAGAGCAAGTCAAAACAAGAGAAAGTGCAATCATCCTCTCCACAACAAGGCAATTTTTCATACTCTCCTAAGGGGGAATCATCTAAGAAGGAGAAGCTTACTTGTGCACATTGCAAAAAGAATGGACATGAAGAACACTTGATGCAAGGAGGGTAAGGAAAACCAGGGCCCAAGGGACTCTTAGCTATCCAAACCTACTTGCAAAACAACTCGGAAGCACAACACAGAAAGCGAGAGATAGAAAGCAGAACAATTCTTATTATTATTCCCTCAAGCATCATACATGTCGCGTTGTAAGGCCTTCCCAGTTTTGGCCATATACATACAACTCTTTACATAATAATCTTCATACATGCGAGGTCACAAACCTGCGATCCAAATCTTCTATCTCTTTTCTACCTCAGAACTGCCATCAAATCTAAGAACAAAAACTAAATATATACAAGAGACCACAAAAGAGGTCGACACCAAAGATCCTAAAGATCCAACATAGGAAACAACAAAGACCCAGATTTAGGTCCACACAAATCCCAAAGAGAGACCCCAACATTAATTACGTTACGAAAATTAAATGCATACGTCGGCCAGAAGATCCAACATCCGAAAACAACCTCGGTGAGAAAGACTACCGAGCACAGAGACCAGTCGATGAAAATCACCGAGCAGTCAAGAACAACCATCAAGACCCTGTCGGTGAAGCCATCCAAAACAAGTAACCCAACCCGAGCGGTGAAACAACAAACCTTCAACCGACCAACAAGAACGGTTACCGAGCACTTTACCGAGCAGTCTCCAACAAGCTACTGAACCAAAACAAACATATTTTTGGTTGAAACAGGATTGCCAAGAACCCAAGATGCTCCTGCATCAGACACTTGGGGTTAAAAGAAATGATTCTCCGAATCATGAATCAGGTACAACTTGAATTGAATCCAACTCAGATTGAAAAATCCAAGATGAGTCCTCAATTGGTATGTTCTTCCACTTTACTAGATATTCCAGTAATCCTTTCCTCTTGTACTTCTGCCAACTATTTGTTTCAAAATCTGCTCAACTTCCTCTATCTGTTTCTTAGGATAATCACTTGGTACTGTCACTTCTTCATCAGGTTTGTGATACTCATACAAATCTGAAATATTGAATATAGGTGATATATCCATGTCATCAGGTAATTCTACTTCATAAGGATTTCCACTGTCAAATCTTCTCAATATCTTGCAAGGACCAAATTTCTTCATCTTCAGTTTACCATATGTTCCAATAAGAAATCTGCCCTTCTTCAAATGAACCATAACTGCATCACCAACTTCAAAAGTCTTATGTTTTCTTGATCTATCTGCACTATCCTTGTATTTCTGATTACTCTGCTCCAACTTATGTTTCACTTCCTCATGCAGTGTCTTCATAAACTCAACAAACTTTTCTCCTTCATCACTTCTCTTCTCTTCTCCAACAATATCTCTCAAGTCTAATATACCTCTCGGTTGTGTGCCATTAACAATCTCAAAAGGTTTTCTATCCAGTACTTCTATTCACTGAACTATTATATGCAAAATCTGCTTTTGCTAACATCAAATCCCAATAACTCGGTGCGTCTCCAACTAAACATATCAACAAGTTACCCAAACTTCTATTTACAACCTCTGTTTGTCCATCAATCTGTAGATGAAATATAGAACTATACTTTAACTCAGTGTCCAACTTCTTCCAAAGTGTTCCAAAAATAGCTAACAAACTTACTGTCTTGGTCATAGATGATACTTTTCGGTAATCCATGCAATTTGACAATCTCCTTAAAGAAAAGATCTGCTATATGTACTGCATCTGATGTTTTTCTACATGGTATGAAATGTGTCATTTTGGAATATCTATCCACAACAACAAATATGGAATCTACCTCTTGCTGTCGTCGGTAAGCCAAGAACAAAATCCATACTGATATCACTCCAAGGTTTCTCAGGAATAGAAATCGATGTATACAATCTAGTATTCTGACTTACTCCTTTTGCAACTTGACAAACTCCACAACTTTTCACAAATTTCTGAACATCTTTATACAATTGAGGCCAAAAATACCTTTCCTTGAGTAAACTCAATGTTTTATCAATACCAAAATGTCTAGCCAAACCACTACTATGTTTTTCCTTTATCAGATTAGTTCTCATAACTGAATACCTTTGAACAACATATCTTCTTGAATGAAATAGTCTTCATACTTACTCGGTTGATTTGGAACAGGTGCTTTGCACATTCTCCATGGCTCAGAAAAATCAGGGTCATTTTTATACAAATGCTTCATATCATCAAAACCAAGAACCTCAATTCTCATTTCAGTCCACAAAGATCTTCTACTCAATGCATCAACAACTCGGTTAGAAACTCCACTCTTATGCTTGATCACAAATGTGAAACTCTGCAAATTCTCTACCCATTTCATGTCTCTGATTTAACTTATTTTGACTACCCAAATACTGTAAAGCCTTATGATCAGTATATAATGCGAATTCACTTGGCATCAAATAATGTCTCCATTTCTTTAAAGCTTGAACAATAGCATAGAATTCTTGATCATAGACAAAATATTTCCTTTTGGCATCATTCAACTTTTCACTAAAGAAAGCAACAAGTTTACCTTCTTGAGTCAACACAGCTCCTATTGCACTTCCACTTGCATCACATTCAACTTGAAATACCTTGTTGAAATCAGGTAAGGCTAACACAGGCAATTCAACAACCTTTTGTTTCAACGTCTCAAAACTTTTATCAGCTCTATGTGTCCATTTGAATTTCTCTTTTATCTCCCCTCATTGTCTCAGTCATAGCATTACAAATAGAACTGAAATTTCTGATAAACTTTCTGTAGAAACTTGCCTATCCATGAAATGATCTTACCTCACTGACAAAATGATCTTACCTCACTGACATTCTCAGGTGTAGGCCAACTAAGTATAGCTTCAACTTTCTCAGGATCCATCTTCAAACCATCAGCTGAAATCACAAAACCTAAATACACAAGTTCTTTCACGAACACTTTTTCAAATTTATCAACAACTTTTCCTCTTTCAATCTCTGCAACACTTGTCTTATATGCATCAAATGCTCTTCTCTTGTCTTAGTGAATATCATAATATCATCCAAGTATACAATCACACATTTATTTAGGAACTTCAAAACTTCATTCATTAGCCTCATAAATGTACTCGGTGCATTAGTCAAACCAAAGGGCATAACTAACCACTCTTACAAACCTTCTTTTGTTGAAAGCATTCTTCCATTCATCACCTTCTCTGATTATGATCTAATGATATCCACTCTTCAAGTCAATTTTGGTAAAATATTTTTCTCCACTCAAACAATCCATTATATCATCCATCCTCGGTATAGGAAATCTATACTTAACTGTTATCTTGTTGATTGCTCTTGAATTAGTACACATTTTCCATTCTCTATTCTTCTTAGGTGCCAATATAGCTGGTACTGCACATGGACTCAAACTTTCTCTGATCAAACCATTGTTCAACAACTCATGAACTTGTCGGTTGAGTTCCTCATTCTTGGTTGGTGTCAACCGGTGTGGTGCCTTGTTTGGCAAACTAGCTCTAGGAATTAGATCCATACAATGACTAATATCTCTCATCGGTGGCAAACCATCAGGTACATTATCTGAAATGATCTCCTTGTACTCGGTGAGCAATTTCTCAACTTCTTCAGGAACTTTATCTTCTATGTTCTTACTCGGTTTGTTAGGAATCAAAGCATAACAGATATCATTCTTTTTCAAATCCTTAACAAACTATCTACCATCAAACAAACTTTCACAGATGTACATATCTCTCCAACAGATTCTTCAACCAAAGGTAACAGGTTTTGCTTCTTACCATCAACCCAAATAGTATATTTGTTCACTCTTCCATCATGTATAACATGTCTATTATATTGCAAAGGTCTACCCAACAAAATATGACAACAATCCATAGGCATAATATCACACAACACCTTATCATAATACTTGCCAATTTTCAGATTCACAAAACATTGTTCACTTACCATTAATGTATGCTCATCCTTGATCCATGAAATCTGATAGGGCTTCAGGTGCTTCATTCTTTCCAATTGTAACTTTGTGACCATCTCCTCCGAGCTTCCACTATCAACAATTACCTTCCAAACTTTGTCTGCAACTCTGCATTTGGTTTTGAACAAACTTTTCCCTACAGGATCTTGCTTTTCACTCCATAGTATTCTTCTCACCATTAGGTTTCCTTCCTTCTCAAGTTCATTCGGTGACTCTTCTTGCTCCAAAGCATTTATGCTACTACCAACTTTCTTGCTTTCATGTGTACACTCAAAAGATCTATGTCCTTCACTACAATTGTAACAAGTTCCTTGGAACCCTCTTCTGCTATAACCACCTCGGGAGTAGTTGCCTCTTCCTCGGAATGAGCTTTCACCTTTCCACTCGGTCTTACCTTTCTCTTGATGCGTGTCATGATTTTTTTTGTCCCGATCAGATCTACTGTTTTCACCATTAGATCGACCTCTTCCTCTAGGGAATCTACCACCTCTTCCTCTTTGCCTTTGTTCATATCTTTTGTTCAATTTCTCCTTAGCTTTTAGTGCAAACTGATATGCCTCTTCAATGCTTTCCATTTTTACCAAGCTGATCTCATCTTGTATAGAACTTCTTAATCCATTCAGATATCTTGCTATTCTTTCCACCTCATCTTCAGCATGTCCAGATCTGATGTCTAATCTGTAAAATTCCCAACTTGGCTACAATTTTAATAACTCCAACTTCTTAACAAATTCAGAATTTAAGCATTTTAGCAAACACTTTGCAGGCAAGCTCAGATAGTTCTTAATAGAATTCCCTTTACTAGATACAAATATTTGACGAATTCTGGAAATTGCTCTTTATCTATATATTCATTTCACTTGCATTTCTTAAATCCAATACATAACAGTTTTATTCAAAACATAAACTTGCAGAATTCTGGAAAATGAATTTAAAAATCTAAATCCACGAAATTTAATTATTGAGGAACCTGTCCAGCCAAACTAAAACGCAGCTCCAAGAATAAAAACGCTGCTCTCACAAAACCAATCAGTCCAGAAATAAATTGCAGATTGATACAATACTTCAGCCCTTGCAATAAATCACTCTTCCAGCAGAACTCAGTAAAATGTAGACAAATTAGAATTAAAGAGATCTACACACTCAGTGTGCATAAACCCCGAACTCATACAAACTCTCTTAGCCATAGACTTCACAGTAGAGAGGTGATGCAATTACAATTTGTTATACTTCAGCAACAAATTGATA
>MU224863.1:412610-456694 GCA_018584345.1 Thuja plicata
ACGAAGACCAACCTGTAACTTACTGAATTGTGGGGAAGACAAGACCCTCCCAAGCCAAGTCTGTGCCTCAGAAGATCCTCTATCCGCAATAATTAGCCTACGAGGATCACAATAATAGGCTAATCTCCTATGTTACCCCGAGTTTCCGGGACAGGGACAGTAGGGGATGGGGGGACAAGTTTCTGGGACGACAAATATTTTTGCCAATTTTGGGGACGGCAAAGGGGACGTCTTTAAACATAGGAAAATTTTCAAATATATAAGGAACTTTGCAAATATACATTACATTCATATGAAAATATGGACAAAGCACGCCATTTAAACATCATAGAACCTTAACATACAACATTTCAATGCCATTTAGTAAATAGTAACTGATTGAATACTCAATATGTATTAACTATAGTCTATTATGCATAATAATGGGGTGGGGACGTCCCCAAGCCGTCCCCAAGTCCCCGTCCTCGAAACTTGGGGATTTAGGCCGGGGACGTGTCCCCGGGTAACCCTGCTAATCTCTTAAACTCAGATGCTGACAAAAACGGGGACATTACAGTCCAGATTTGATGTCTAATCTATAAAATTCCTCGGTGTAATCTTTTATCGAGCCATCTTTCTGCTTCAAACTTTGCATTCTCCTAACTAGGTTAATTTGGTAATCACAAGGTAGAAACTTGCCTTTCAACTTGTTTATCATTTTATCCCATACCTTGATCTTGTCTTTACCCTTCTTTCGATCCAATTGCAGATGCTCCCACCACAAGGATGTATGACCTTTCAACTTTGTACTTACAATCTTTACCTTTTTCTCCTCTGATACATTCTCATCCTCAAAGAATTTCTCCATCTTAGTTATCCAGTCTATCAACTCATCAGAATCCAACTTTCCACTATACTCAGGAGGATTAAACTGAGGTGTGGACTTCAAACTTGTCAATGCTCGAAGGAATCTCTCTTCTTCCTGATCCATTACGGGTGCAGGTGCGGCTTCTCCTTGCACTTCTTCAACTTCATCATCACTAACATCTTCAAGAAGTCTTCCTCTGCGCTGGGCTGTTTCAACAACTTCCAATCTTGCAGTAATCTGTCTTAGCATATCAGCTAGACTTGGATCTGCATTTCCTCTCCCACGAACCATCTTGAAACCCTCTGCAATTGTAGGTGATATCACAATCTGCTACCCTACAACAAATATCACTAGGGTTCACAAGAAGGAACCTCAGATCTAGCCTTTGCTCTGATACCACCTGACGCAAGGAGGGTAAGGAAAACCAACTTGCAGAACAACTCGGAAGCATAACACAGAAAGTGAGAGAAAGAAAGCAGAACAATTCTTATTATTATTTCCTCAAGCGTCATACATGCCGAGTTGTAATGCCTTCCCGGTTTCAGCCATATACATTCAGATCTTTATAGAATAATCTTCATACATGCGAGGTCATAGACCTGGGATCCAAATCTTCTATCTCTTTTCTACCTCAGAACTGCCATCAAATCTAAGAACAGGTACTAAATATATACAAGAGACCACAAAAGAGGTCGGCATCAAAGATCCTAAAGATCCAACATAGGAAACAACAAAGACCCAGATTTAGGTCCACACACATTCCAATGAGAGACCCCAACATTAATTACGCTACGGAAATTAAATGCATACGTCAACCAGAAGATCCAACGTCTGAAAACCAACTCGGTGAGAAAGACTACCGAGCACAGAGACCAGTCAGTGAAAACCACCGAGCAACCAAGAACAACCACCAAGACCCCGTCGGTGAAGCCAACCAAAACAAGTAACCCAACCCAAGCGGTGAAACAACAAACCTTCAACCGACCAACAAGAACGGTTATCGAACACTTTACCGAGCAGTCTCCAACAAGCTACCGAACCAAAAAAAACATATTTTTGGTTGATACAGGATTGCCAAGAACCCAAGATCCTCCTGTATCAACACTAGTGTTATAAGAAGGATATTGATGAATTGAAGCATCTTCTAGAGAAGATTTTAATCAATTTGTCTTCAAGAATGTCTACTTCTGCTTCTTCACAACAATCAGAATTTGATAAGAGACACTTTTGGAACATGTAAGAACAAAGGACAAGCTCTTTGTGCTACTACAGGCCATGATTTAGGGTGATGACTTCTAGATTCAGGGGCTTCTCATCATATGTCATCTTCGCAGTCTATGTTCTCTTCATTTGAGCTTTGTAGAATGCCACTAATTTTGATGGGCAATCATATATATATGAATGTGATTGGGAAAGGATCCATTGATATGGGGGAGGGCTTTTCAATGATGTATTGTGTGTACCTTAACCAATAATCTTCTTTCCATCTATCAAATTACTAATGGCGCAACTAGAAATATTGTGGAGTTCACTCTTGATTCAATTATTATCAGAGAATTGGAGAGTAGAGCTATCATTGCCACTGGGGTGGTGGATCATACATCTCGGTTGTATTCCTTTGCAAACTTTGTTCCTATTGATGAGTGTGATTCATCAGATGATGATCACACCTCTATTGTGGATTCAAATCTTGATGAGAGCTTTGGCTACTTGAAATTGGGTATACTCACATGTGATCAAATTCTTGAGCCTTCCATACCATCTCCTCCTATTGAGATCACATATATTATTGCTCTTGATGATGCTTGTGTTGCTACAGTTTTGACTTCTTGTGATTCAGCGCAACAAGATATACATTGTCTTCTAGATATAGTTCCTTAGGATGGCTACTCGATAGACATTGTAGGTTTGTTTGTGGAGTCTTCTCTTGTAGATTTGGGAGACATCATTGATGATATTCATCTTCTCTTTGATGTAGATGACCCTTCTTCAGTTGCTTTGAGGAAACACTTGGACCCTCTTTTTCATTCTCTACATGATCATCCTTCACAGTTTGACATGATTGTGGATACTTTGGAACAACATTTGGAGGTCTCTTTATCTTCAAAGGAGGTACTTGAGTCTTTTGATATTGTTCTACATTCATCTCCACTAGATCTTGGTTTTTCTTTTTTAGCAGTGTGGCCTAGTACACCTAATTTGAAGGGGGCAACTTTCAGCATCGACATGGCGACACTTGAGCAGTTTTCAAAGACTCCATACATCTTGAGATTTCTTACTACATATTCCTTTTAGGATTGGGGAGACTTCATTCATACACCTTTGGTTTTGTTTCTTCCTAAGGGGAGGAACGTTGTTCGCCGAGCGTGGAGTAACTTCTACATGCAACACAGAGCATCTACCATTAATGTACATTTTACATTGAGGGGGGCTACTTGGGCTACTTGGTCTCTCTTCTTCTCTCTTATGGGGGGACTTTTTCCTCACATGGGGTTTTGTCCTTTTCATTCTTCTTTGAGATTTCTTTTATGTATTCATTTCTCTTTTGTGGGGGAGTTTTGTCCCACTGGGCTTTTTCCCTTTCTTCGTTTGTGAGAGTTTGCATTGCATATTGTACATGGGTACTTAACATGACCTAGTAGCTGGGACCCATTTTGCATTGTTAGCTTGAGTTTGTATTCCCCTAAGTTGCACTGAAGGGGGGTGTTGGTGTATTAATTATTCACCTAGTTACACTTAAGCTTACTTAGGATAATGCTTAACATAGTAGGGGGCTACTTGGTCTCTCTTCTTCTCTCTTATGGGGGACTTTTTCCTCTCATGGGGTTTTGTCCTTTTCATTCTTCTTTGAGATTTCTTTTATGTATTCATTTCTCTTTTGTCGGGGAGTTTTGTCCCACTGGGTTTTTTCCCTTTCTCCGTTTGTGGGAGATTTCTCCGTTTGTGGGAGATTGCATTGCATATTGTACATGGGTACTTAACATAACCTAGTAGCCGGGACCCATTTTGCATTGTTAGCTTGAGTTTGTATTCCCCTAAGTTGCACTTAAGGGGGGTGTTGGTGTATTAATTATTCACCTAGTTACACTTAAGCTTACTTAGGATAATGCTTAACATAGTAGTTTGCATATGTGACACTTAGGAAGATGCACATTTAGTTGCACATGGTGTAGGAGAAATTCCACTTTAGGTGGTGATAGTAGTTATCACATTCCACTTTGTGTTGTCTCCACCTTTAGTGCACTTATCTCTTTATCATCCTCCACATTGTTGTACATGTTTGCACATACTTTATTGTACAATGAAGGATGATCCACCTTTAGTGAACATGTGATCCCACCTTGTGTGGGTGATAAGATATCTCTTGGTTATCATGTTCACTTATTGCCTTGCTTATATAAGTAGACACATCTACAATGTACTCTGTTCAGTTATTGCATCATTGATGAGAATATAGTATGTTCTTGTCTATCTTGTTCTCTCTTGTTTTTGTGCTATTCATTGGCCTCTAGGTCTTTGGGGTTTTGCTATAGGCAGATTCTTACACTAATATTGTACAAGTGGTGAAAAACATGTCATGATATCTCCAATGGAGGTATTTTATATTACAATTTGTCTCCATTAGTGTGGAGCTATTCGTAAATTTTCTTGAAGGTATTTGTATGACATTTGAAGTCTCCAAAGCTCTACCACTTCTACTTGTATGATCTTTGCAGTTGAAATTATTTGCAAATAACCTAAGCAAATGGTTTCTTGTTTGTAGGACTTCAAGTTTGAATATTCTTAGATCTAGGTCACATGCCTTATATGGTCTAATGTAAAGTAAAGCTTCTGGTCCAGATATCTCTGTGAAGCTGGGAAAAAAAGTTTAGATGGAATGCGAGACTTTGTTTAAATTTTTGTGTAGAGGTTATACTTCTGAATTGGCTTTATAGAAATTAATACCTTCATTATTTTGGCAAATTATAGATTAGGATTGATTGTGTATTGAAGTAATTAGTGCTCTAAATACTGTAACTATTGCAATTGCAATTTCTTAGAGTAGCTAATGATTACTGCCACAAAACCAAGATTCAATATGTGAATATAGCATCAAATGGAAAAAGTAAAACCTTGAAAAATGATTTTTAAAATTCAACTTTCTAATCCTTAAATATAAGGTATTGAAATTCAAGAACCCTTTTATGAATATATTTCTTAAGAAGAATGTAGGCAAGCTATTCGTTAAGAACTATGTTACCATATTCGCCCAGTCACATGCAAATTCGAAATTCGATTCGTTGGAAATTTGTAATCGGTTCAAATTCGATGCAAATTCGGTTTTTCTCTGAGAAATTCGCTGCAAATTCTTGAAAACAGACCCTGGTCGACTTACCTTGCATTTGGAGTGATTGTCAAAATTAACGTGCGAGCGTGGGGAGAATTTGTTAGTTTGAGCAAATTTTGAACGAATTTGGCATTCTAACTTTTTTTGACTTTCAATGGTAGTTTTTAACATTATTTTTTTCCAAACTAAACCTAAAAAACACGACATTTTTATCTGTCATCCGGCGTTTGTCTCACACGACATTTTTGATCTCCATTCTGTGCGACGTTTTTGGTCTCCAAACGATTTTGGTCTTCCTCAGCGGCTAGCAGTGTATATTCTTCTTCACTATGAGCAGATCTAGCAGCGTGTATTCTTGCTGTACGTGTCTTCCTCTTCATTCCTGCCATCTTTCCTTAGCTAGCAGCAACAGACGTGTATTCTTCCTGAATCCTCTTCATTCTTGCCGTCTTTCCTCAACTAGCAGCAGCGTGTGTTATATACACAGGTTGAGGTCCTAGCAACAAAGCTCGCGGATGTGATTAGCTACAGCAGACTACTGATGATTTTTTTGATGATATTTGATCACTGATGACTGATTATTAATGTTGGCATTATTGTTTTTTGAACCGAAACATTGATATGGTGGTGTATTTTGGCATTTTGTTATGTCATTTGAAGTAAAACGACAATATATGTGGTGGTGTATTTTGCTATGTTGCTTTATTATTAGCATAGTAATGTATGAACTTATTTGCTGCTGCATATGTATATATATATATTTAAATTTTTTTTTTATTGTACGGACAAACCCAAAACAAATCGAACCTAGCCCAAAATTTTTTTGGACAAATTTCGAACCCGAATCTGAACCGAAATCCGAATTGGCTACTTAGGTTACAAAGGAATTTTTTCATGTTTATGTCTTGATCCATCCATCTCTTTTTTGTTACCTCAATTAATTTATTTTTTCTGAAAAATCTGCAATACTTATCTTAAGCCTTTTTTCATGTTTGTCCATTTGTTTTTTTCATGCGTAGAGTTGGAAATTTACAATTAGTGCGAAGAAAAGCATCTACATCTCATGGATACATAATAAGGCTATGATATTGGGTTTTTGTTAGCAAGAAAATGGGCCACACAAACCAAAGTACTGAGCCCAAGGGTACATGAGAAAGTGTCCTCATGGTTTTAGCCTTTGTCCCCGTTCTAGCGACAGGGATTTTTCGAAGGAGACCCCCCCTCGCCCATAAAGAATAAAATTTGCAATCAAAATGTTCCTGATCAGTGGGGATGTCCCGAAAACACGGTGGGGATGGCTGACCACCCCCAATTTTCCAGCAAGTTTTTAAAACCAAACAAAAATTCCGAAGTAAAACAAATATTTTTTTATTTGCCTTTTGCGGACCCCACACCTCGCTAACCCTAAAATGCAATCTTTTAACTCTCTATCCTAGGCATTTGACCTCATTTTTACATGCAAAACAACTTTGCAACCAAGTAGAAAGTTAGATAGACAAAGAGGAGGGTTTGAAAGTGTTGTTAGAAAACTAAAACGAGCATTGATTAGTAAAAAAGGAGAGGATTGAGGCAGCAACTAGCAAGAGAAGTGAGAGGTATGTTCTTCTATCCATCATTTATTATTCCAATTTGTTTGTAAGTTCAAATGATGAAATATATGATTTTTTTGTTTTTTTTTGTTTCCTAGTTTGTAAAAACCAAAACAAAAGAAATGAGCAGCAATGGTGAAAGTAATGGGCATGTTGAGAGTGAAGAACCTAGGTTACCAAATCACTCATTCTTCTTGCCGATTCTGGGTACGATACGTTCCAAAATCTTATACAACCCGAAATCGCTGTGGAATCTGTTAGGGTTTGTATTTTTAGGTGAAAATGTTTCTCTAAATCTCTATCTGAATCTGATCAAACCAGTGTTCACGTAAGGGGTTCTAGGCAGATTTTGACGTAGTTCAAATGTGGGTTTACTTTTTCCTTTTTTCTTTTTTCTAGGATTGACCATTCGACGGATGTGAACAACTCGAGTTTTAATTGTTTTAAACATTTTATTTAAAGTTTAGTGTAATTTTATAATTTATTTTTAATAGTTTTAGGCATAGTTGAAAAACTCAGACTCGACAATAACTCGGCTAGCCCAATTTTTTTGAAAAACTCGGAATCGCCAAAAACTCGGCCAATAAATTGGCAATAAATCGACACTTTTATCGAACATTTGAAAATATATAATTTCTTAAAATATGTTAAAGTATATAATTTTTATTAAATATTTATATACCCAAATTGTAAGAGTTCATTTAATTATTTAACATTTGTAAGATATAATTATTTTATACTCTTACAATATGTTATAATTATAATTGTTAAAAATAAGTATACCAATTATAATATAAATATAATTGTTAATATTGTTATAATTAAATAAGAGTATAAGAATTTAAAATATGTTAAAATGTATGAGCTCATATAATATTTAACATTTATAACATTTATATGTTAAAATATGTTAAATAATTATAATTTCCGGATGACTATAGGCGTTAATAGCAATGGCGAGTAGTTGAAAGTTGAAACGGAGCAATCGAGAACAGATAAAAACGTAGAAATTTGTTTCACTTTACATTGGCTTCTTTCCTGTCGTGCCCTTTTCTCCCACTGTCGCAGCTTCTTGTAATGCTTTTTTCTACTGTCGTGCCCTTTTCTCCCGGCGTTGCAGCCTCCTGTTGTGAAGAAAAACCCTAAAACAATGCGTATTTCACTTTATGCATCCTTTTTTTTTACCGCCGATTTTTCTGAGACAACATCGCACAATTTTGCGATTTTTTGAAAAAAATATGCCACAATCTTTTATGAAATATCAGCCACGATATCATGTGTGATTAAATCGTTTGACCTAGCATTTCACTGTATATCACGATATTTGCGCTTTTTCCGCGATTTTTTCAACTATGGTTTTAAACTTTTAGGTATTAAAAATTTTACTTGTAAGAACCCTGATGGTTCCATCACAGTTTCATCTGTCTCTGAAAGATGTTTTTGCAATTTTATAGTTTTTTTGTGTTTTTCCAGAGTTTATGCTTTTTTATTTTTGGATATTTTGACAATATTGAAATTACAAAATAACAATGCTTGGAATTCAAATATTAATGCTAATTATGCACCGAACTGCCTTTTTTAATTAATCATTAAATGATAGTATTTACAATGCACATTTCATACTTCAGAATTAAATAAATATTAAATGCAAGAACCTAGTAACTCATGTGACTGGAATTATTCCTCTGCATACACCGATATCATCTCACACATTTATCAATAACTCCAACGCATGAAGCTGGAGGGTTTGGAAGCCCAAAAAAAAATGCATATCTTACCCCTCTAAATTCCAAATGCCATCTCCTATAGACTCGCGTGAGAGCCTAGATGACTCATGACAGGTGTGATAAGTGTGGCCGCTGCCAAATGCTGGTCGCTGATACTCCTAGGGCCTCTTCTAAATCCCATGTCACTTCTCCTTAACCCACTCAGCTACCAAAGACCCTATGGCTTCCTTATTGATGTCTCACGCTGACTCTTATGGCTGGGAACTTGCAATGCCTTATTGATGTCCATAGATACTTTCAAAACTGGTAGCAATTATTGAAAGTATCTATGGACTCAAACACCAATTTCCTCTCCAATAAGCTCAATCGTGACCTCTATATAAGGCCATAGCAGATTGCACAATTCATTGGAATATTGCACCAACTCAAAGTGCAGCAAACTGTGAAGATATTACAATTCCTCAACTTGAAGTTCTGAAACCCTTGTTTCAATCTCCTCTCCATTGGCATGATATATATATTTTCCAAGTGAAAATCGTACCAGTGGCTTGAACATCACACCTCACATAACTTAAAACCCTTTGCTTGGTTACTTTTGAATTATAATATTTAATTCATCCTTCCTCAAGGTTTGGCACCAATATACAAACTAATAACATAACCATATACAAACTAATAAGTAATAACATAACCATTAATCACACTTCATCACTAAATGCATTTTTCATTAACTTTATTATAAGTCCCTTTTATAAATTAATTATTAATAAAGTATACTTTATTAATGATCAAATACTTTATTAATAATTAATGCCTTAATCATGAGCCAAAGGATCCATTTCAATCAATCAATTGACGGACTCTGCTAACACCGAGGCCAAGTGCAATGTCGAAAATAGCAACATGGCATGACTGACTTACTATAAATAGAAAATCTCTAAATAGAATCTTTGTCAACGTTACCACAACTCCATACTACCACCAAATTGCTCAGGAGCCCTGCTAAAGATAGAAACCCCGACTTACCCAAAATACACTTACTACAAATAGTAAGTGTGCCAATCAAACCGGAATGAAGGGCAATCCAAAACATCCTTGACCTTTGGAGTCGTAAAGGCTGACAACTACCACCTGAAAACCTCTGTGATGCCCAAATTTAACCCTCTAATCCACCATACTAGCCTACGAGGGTTAAATAATAGGCTAAACCCTCGAACTCAGATGCTCACGAAAATGGGGACATTACAGTCCACCCTCCTGAAATTGCTTGTCCCCAAGCAATCAGGATTGCAAAGAAACTCCACTTCACAGGAAGTCCAAAAGATGAACTCCGTAATGTCCCACACATCTCCAACCAACTCCTGTGGCACCAACATAAACACAACACATAAATGAACAACAAACCAGCTGTCCAATCTTTGCGCACTGAAACTGGGCATCTGAAACCAATAATGCTCATGTGAATCAGAAATGACACTGCAAATAATTGATGCCATGTACACATTGCAATACTCCCCAGAGAACCTAGATTGGAACCCCGATGCACACGAAGGACCCCACAACACACTGAAGAGTGTCCAACCAAATATACCTGGATCCCAAATCTTGGATAGAAGCCTGCTAAGAAGAGCATCCTCACACTTCTGTTGCTCAACCTTGATCCCAACTTTACCATACTAGAAGTGGTGAAGCCAACCAACAGAACCCATCCAAACTACAGTGCTAACCCTGCCACCACCTGGGTCCCAATGCAACTAATACTCACATCCATCCGTATTGTGGAGATAAGAACATTTGAAGGTGTCTCCATCCTCTGCTAGTCTCCCATGGATGTGCTGACTTTGCAAGTAATCCAACTTGTAGCCACTGATCCCATCTACTGCAGATGGTAAATACCCATCCCAAAAAGGATGAAATAATCCCGGAGCCAATCCACACCGATGCATCATCAAGTCCTCCACACGTGGATCAAAACAAAAATGATGAGCACTCCTCACTGTGTAGCTACGGTGGAAAGCTCCAACCTCCGTCAATGGCTCATCACTCACAACTCTGGAATCATGAGATGGCTCCAATCCTTGACCCTGAACAATTGATTGGGAAGGGCCTCTAGTAACCCTCTCTGCAAACCCAACCACAAAATCCCACCAAATTTTGAATGCCGCATGAACCTCGAATGAGAGTATCCTTAGTGACTCCCTATAGACCCTCCTGAAACTACGGACTCTCAAGAAGATATTCAATAAACGAATCCGTGCAGTAAAAACAATATGAAGCATAATCAACTTGTATTTCTACAATCCTCAGCTGATCACTCTGACGCTGTGACACAACTAGCTGTCTATCACCACTAGCTGCATGAGATGAAGTAACAGATTTGTTTGTAGGAGAGGGAAACAAATCAATATGAGAGCCATATTCCCAACCAGACGACATTGTGCAAGTCACCTGTGAAGATGATGGAGTAGCATTGTGTACTAACACACTACTCTCTGGAGAATCCACCACTCCCACACAAGAGCTATCTGCAATCTGACCTACATCACCTGCCATAGTACTAACCTCGGGAGAACTTGATGCAAAAAGTGGCTCTCTACTGCTCTCAACCAAAGTACTCATCCCAACTAAAACTACTGCACCTATATCTATGATGGATGTAGCCACATCCTCAACACATCCATCACCACAACCCGTGGGATATAAGGTCATCACCAATTGTCACTGTAGAAGAGTGTACTGTGTCTATAGCTGGTGAAGACTGTGCCAGACTCAACTCCACAGTAAGCTCCTCAATCCGTGACTAAGACTCAGAAAGGGCCATCTGTTCTCTCCCCAATGAATCCATAGTCACTCCCAACTCATGAGTGAGCTCATCTACCTCCTCTTCCTTTCCCCTCAACACATCATAGCAAGTGCAATCCCACTCAAGAAGATAGTCTCTGTCAGCCAATAACTGTGAAGTAGTTTTGTTTCATTGTTCCAATGGCCTCTCAAAGATTATGAAACTCTATAAGGGAAAGACCACCATGACAATGCTCATTTGTCGCAGGAGTGTTCCAACCATAGGTAGCCAACATATGATGAACAACATCAAAATGCTCTATGACTGTGGCAACCATTCTATCATTAACCTTCAGTTGCCCAACAAAATGATGTCTTTGAAATTCATGGCTCCCATACAAGCTCTCTGAATCAAAGTTTGCACTGTGATATGAAGCTGTCTCCACAATGCTCACCTCATGATCAACAACATCCTGTGCACTATCATCAACGCACACATCAACCATGGTACTGCTGCTATGTACCTCAAAAGATGGCTCAACTGGTAAAGTGGAAGTTGCTATTTTGACCATCTCTTCGCACACTTCCGCTTCCAATGTAACTGCAAGTCCCTCCAAGTTACGATCCTGGGACCTATTACCGATCACTGAGTTTTCTGATTTATTTCCCATTTCTGATTTGCAAAATCAGATTTGTTGTGGCTTGCATCTGCATCACATAACTCATCTCTAACACTCAAATCTTGAGTGTCTACACAGGAGGACTCTAAACAACCATCTTTCACCCATGGAATGACTACTATCACATGAGTAGGCCCAACACTAAGTCTGCTGTCATAAAAATCAGAATTGTTATCCGTGCTCATAACAACTTCTTGAGCGCCAACATTCTCTTCGAATTTCACCCTCGTGTCCATTATTTCCTTTGTACTGATAGAATTATTTGCATTAGTGTTTGCTTCCTTTTTCTTTGCAAACAAAGGATCCAAGATCTCTAGATGTTGTAGAAGCCTTAGAAATTCTTATCATAGTTTTGAAATGCTTGCATGAGCTTTGGCATGAGATCCTATAGAGACTTCGTTTTACCCATGATTTACAACTAACCCTCTGTTCTGAATGAAAGAAGCTTCCCCAATAGGATGGCAGGAAACCGCTCTGATACCACTGTAAGAACCCCGATGGTTCTATCATTGTTTCATCTGTCTCTGTAAGATATTGTTTTTGCAATTTTATAGTTTATTTGTGTTTTTCCAGAGTTTATGCTTATTTTTGGATTTTTTTGACAATATTGAAATTGCAAAATAACAATGCTTGGAATTCAAATATTAATGCTAATTATGCATCAAACTGCCTTCATCAATTAATCATTAAATGATAATATTTACAATGCACATTTCATACTTTAGAATTTAATAAATATTAAATGCAAGAACCTGGTAACCATGTGACTGGAATTATTCCTCTGCATACACTGATATCATCTCACACATTTATCAATACCTCAAACGCATGAAGCTGGAGGGTTTGGAAGCCCAAAAAAATGCAGATCGTACCCCACTAAATTCCAAATGCGATCTCGTGTAGGCTCACGTGAGAGCCTAGATGACTCACGACAGGTGTGATAAGTGTGGCCGCTGCCAAATGCTAGTCGCTGATACTCCTAATGCCTCTTCTAAAGCCCACGTCACTTTCTCCTTAACCCACTCAGCTACCAAAGACCATGCGGCTGCCTTATTGATGTCCCATGTTGACTCTTATGGCTTGGGACTTGCAATGCAAACTGATTTATTAAACCTGTAGCAATTTCTGAAAGGAACTATGGACTCAAACACCAATTTCCTCTCCAATAAGCTCAATCATGACCTCTATATAAGGCCATAACAGATTGCACAATTCATTGGAATATTGCACCAACTCAAAGTGCTGCAAACTGTGAAGAATTTACAATTCCTCAAGCTGAAGTTTTGAAACCCTTGTTTCAATCTCCTCGCCACACAAAACAAGATTATCAAATGCACAAGATAGAGGTTTGAATTCCATTGGCATGATATATATACTTTCCAAGTGAAAATCGAACCAGTGGCTTCAACATCACACCTCACATGACTTAAACCCTTTGCTTGGTTACTTTTGAATTATAATATTTAATTCATCCTTCCTCAAGATTTGGCACCAATATACAAACTAATAACATAACCATTAATCACACTTCATCACTAAATGCATTTGGCGCTAACTTTAGAATAAGTCCCTTTTATGAAATAATTATTAATAAAGTATACTTTATTAATGATCAAATACATTATTAATAATTAATGCCTTAATCATGAGCCAAAAAAGGATCCATTTCAATCAATCAACTGACAAACTCTGTTAACACTGAGGCCAAGTGCACTGCTGAAAATAGCAACATGGCATGACTGACTTACTATAAATAGTAAGTCTCTAAATAAAAGCTCTGTCAACGTCACCACAACTCTATACTGCCACCAAATTGGTCAGGTGCCCTACTAAAGATAGAAACCCTGACTTACCCAAAATAGACACATACTATAAATAGTAAATGTGCCAATCTAACCCGAATGAAGGGCAATGCAAAACATCCCTGACCTTTGGAGTCGTAAAGGCTGACAATTGCCACTTGAAAACCTCTGTTATGCCCCTAGACCCTCTAATCCACCATACTAGCCTACGAGGGTCAAATAATAGGCTAACCCCTCAAGCTCTGATGCTCACGAAAATGGGGACATTACATTACTTGTGAATTATAATATATTATTTTAATTTATTATTATTAGAATTGTAATGATAAACATAGTTTAATTGAAATTCATATGTTGCGAAATATACAAGATACCAAAGATTGTGAATATCAATCTCTATCCTATAAACTAATCAAAGGATAAGATACAAGGCTTGGATTGCTACAACATGAAAATCTGAAACCCGTGCAAATCTGAAAATTAAGTTGTCTTAATGTGGAAAACCAAGATTAGATCCTTCTCACTAATGATGCCAAGAATCAGCCTATATATCATGCTTAATAACCCTATCTTATGTGAACTAACAACAACAACAAATAATGATTAACATCAGCATAAGATAGTAGTAATATGGCATAAATCAACACATAACACATGATTTACGTGGAGAAAGCCTTGCGGGAATATACTCTACCAAGAAGAGAGCCCAAGTTTGCATTATCAACAATAAATGTGCTTACAATAGAATCACTTCCATTCTCCTCTTTGCCTTCAACATAGTAGTACCGATTGACATGTGAATAACCTCCTTATGCCTCCCACCTGTCCTTTGTTCCAGCAGAGAAATCTACTTACAATTGTTACTCACTTATTCTACACCCAAAAGGCTCAATTTATAGAATGGCAAGAGCTCGAAAACCACCAATAAAGATGTCCAAAGAAGCCTCTGCATTCCTCTTGACGACAACCCTTGAAGTGGCTCCATGGAACTCGAAAAGGTTTTGGCTCCAATACTTTCCCTTCAACTTGGGGGCCCATTCTTACAAGATTGACATTACATTAAATGCAATAGATGACTGAATACCAAGAGACACCTATTGCCTCTTCCTAGCTTCCACTTGGAGAAGCCCAAAAGTCACTCATTTGTCCACTTCCCAAGTCATTAAATATCTAATTTGAGATGTCCATAAGTGGGGAAAACAATATCAAATAATTGCATTGACAATCCACTTTTAATGCTGCTAGTGGAACCCATCACCCCTTACAAATGTATTACAAACAATTGTGAGAAATAAGTATTATAAATTATTTTACCAATACATCCTAAGTGCCTTAGGACACTTTCCAAGGAAGTTGGAACCATGCCATAGGATTTACAAGGTATATGGCACCATAATCCTAACCATAGATGAAAATTTTGTGTGAAATTGCAGAAATTGTGAGGACTCGTGTGCCCAAACTGAAGGCAAGTCACTCGCATAAAAATTCATTGCCAATATTTATTCATACTTGCCGTGGTATTTGACAGTAAACTCGTCTAAAACAGATAACTTTTCATCCAAAATCTGTGAGCAACTCGCAAAAATGAAGACAAAACTAAAATGATGGCAAATGGTAAACAATTTAATGCAGTTTCAGTCAATTTCATGGTGCGATTTACACATGCGAAGCCAAACTAGGGCACAGGGTGGGACAGCATGGGAAAAATCGGTTGTTTTTCTTGCACTTATATAAAACCCTAGAAGACATCAAAAGAAAAAAAATGTTAACAAAATCCAATAAAATCGATTGATTAGGAGAGCTTTTTTAAAAGAACCATGTTCTTTTTTTAAGACTCAACATCTAAATATTTATTCATGTGAGTTTTAGATATAACTATATTACTTTATCTAAACATCTTAGATATGATTTTATTACTTTATTTAAATATTATTTAGTTAATGTTAAAATTAATAATAAATAGTTATGTTACTTATAATATAATTGTATTATTTTATTCAAATATTATTTAGATTAATGTTAATATTAATTATAAATAGTTAGTTTACTTATAATAGTAATGAGATAAAATTATATATATATATATATATATATTTTGTTTTTCAATTGGCAATTTGGGTTATACTTGAAACAATTTATAATTTTTATCATCCATAGTGAAACTTGAAAATATAAATGTATTCATGGGTTGAACTTATTTTATTGTCTATGTTATGTATTAAACATAAATTTTGATTTATAAATGATGAAAATCGATAATATGTTCTACAAATTTAGTATATATGTGTTTTTAAAGAATATTTTTAAAAATTATGTATTTTCAAATGTTCGATAAATATGGTTGAGCTATTGCTGAGTTTTTCCCCTAGTTTTTAAATTTTTTTGGGCCAGCCAAGTCATTGCCAAGTCTGAGTTTTTCAACTATGATCCTAACATCATAATGATTAATAATTAGAAATATTGAATATAAATTGTAAAGGATTAATAGTTCAATATTTAATATTTTATAATTAATAAATATAGACGTGTAATAATATTTAGTTATTATATATTTATAGTTTAATAAGTAACTATTAATATTATATTGTAAATTCAAATTAACATATATTAATATTATCTAATATATAATCTTTTAATTTATATTTATTATTTTTATTATAATATTATTTTATTAAATTGTATATAAACTAGTTTATATTATATTTACACTATTTTTGTTAATTCTTGTTTTTAGGTTGCAAAACTTTGCATATATTTATTTTTTATATGCTTTTTGTAGATATGTACCCAAAGTCAAACATACCCAACCTCCAAAAAACCTGTCATACCAAAATACCATACCCATGTACCCATATCCGTACCAACATCTTAGGGAAGAACGAAATGAAAGCCAATCGGTTGAAGGGGGACAACCTCAAAAAACCCTATTTGAATTCCCTTTCAAACCTTTAAAAACAAATGCAAAAGACTCCTTTAATCCTTAAAAACCTCGTCTTCAAATGGTGAGAGCCCTAGACAAAGAGAAAAAGAAAAATTCGAGGGGTAGTAAATTGTGGTTGTCACATTTGTAAAGAAATTTTTAAAGGGAGCTACGCAAGTGTATTCTCATCTATTGGGTTTTATATGTCAAGGGGTCAAGGTTTGTAAAGAAATAAAAAACAATGAGAGTGTAGAGTGTTATAGATTGCACATGAAAGAAAAATCAAAGTCTGTGGGGCTGCAAATGCAAACACAATCCACACAATCAACTATGCATGTGCCCTCATGTTTGGTCCTAGTGGTAGTACTAGTAGTGATATTCATGTTTCCACAAGAGGGAAGCGAAAGAATTCTAGTACTTCTAGTGAGTAGCCAGATCCACTTGCAAATTTGTTTAAGATGTGGGAGATCCTCTATAGCCAAGTTTTTCTCCGCCCATGCCATTCCTTTCCTCGTAGTACATTCTCCTTACTTCAAATAAATGTTCAGAGATGTGTCTTCTCTTGGTACCTCATTCACCCCCTGGAGAACATAAACTATGCGCTACAGTCCTTGATAAAGACTATTCCAAGGTGAGTGTGGTGATGGAGATTCAGAGAGCATGAGGCATTGTTGCATTAGGATGGGCTTCTTTGACTGGTCTCTACTAAGTGCGATAGGTTGATACAGGCAACTCAATGCAGACACATAATGGGGCAACCATCCCATATTAAGTAACCCATTATCCTAGAGAGGCTCATTTAATTATCGACTTGGGACGTATATACTTGGATGATGCTACCACTGTATGTGCAACCAAAGGTCTCACTAAGCCACCTATTAGTTGCATAAAGGGAATTAACTAAGTTCAACAATTAATTTAAATAGAAACAATGCGGAAATGGGAAACCTGTTTGCACAACAGTTACTGTGGGTAACTGACAAGTTAACTCAGGAGTGGTTGCAGTTAGTGCAATGCTGTGACTGGGTTACAATTTTAAATTCCGATCATAACAATTAGTTTCATTATTAGATTACATGCATTCAACTAAGAAGAATACACATAACAACTAATCTATGAAAGTAATGAACATCTAACTAATGCTAAATAAATTAAACTAAGTATAAGAGGCTTACATCACCTCAAGTGGTCCTTGCTTGAGGGGATGTAACCTTGGATCACAAAGTAATCTTAACTTAGCACGTCATTGATCATCCACTTTATTCATCTTCAACAATACATAAAAGATAGTAGTAGCAGCTTCTCTTATCAGAAATCTAGGCAGAATCTAGTTGTGTCACATATGCGAGGGGTCTCCCAACTCTGGCTATGCACTTGGATTTGATCTTTCTTGACGAATTTCACTAGTAGTAGCAACAGTCGATGAAGCAGTTCCAGAAGCAACAATCAAGATAGAGCCAGTTTACCTAGTAGCTACAGCTTCACCAATTGTAGAGGTTGACGTGGACATAAAGGAATCTTCACTGATACCTTATATAGTAGTTATGGGTAGAAACTGACAATTATAGGGTATACCCATCAACTTGGTAGTTCCTTTGACCAAACAATATCGACAGGCAGAAAGATAGGAACATGCAAGAACCACTATACATGAATTAATCAAGCACACCTTTATCATTCTACAAACTCCATATTCTTTGCACATTTATTCTTCTAGGACAAGGTTAGTAGGGCTTCCCAATAGTTACGTTTTAGTTGGCATCCTTTTCTTCCACGCGGGTCGTAAGGGCACCTTCTGCTTTGGCAATAGGCTAGCTATTAATCCTTAAGCTGTGGTTTAGTATATCAAGACGAGCATGCATTCACATTACACCATTAACATTGTTATGATATTATATCAAACATGAAAATTCACATAACATATTAATTCATAATATATCATTAAGTGAAACAAGGTTCAATATATAGTCTTAAAAGTAAAACATATAAAAGTCTGATGAAAGCATGGATAAAACACATAAAACAGCTCCAATTGCAGGACTCATCATGCTCTATTGTCATGATTGGGTGGATCAATATTAAACATCAACCACTGTTCAACATCATAGTCACATGTTTAGTTGGCTCATATTTCCTTAGAGATATTGATTCATTTGGGAAGCACAAGGATGCGAAATTCTAGTTTCATATTTTGAGAGATGCCATAGAGGTGGTTGGGGCATCCAATGTTGTGCATGTGGTCACTGATTTGACACGTATGTGCAAATTAGCTGATTTGATAGTGGATGGTGCTTATAAGCACATCTTTTAGACCCATTAATGTGTTCATGCATTGAACATCACATTGAAAGACACGGGGAAGATAGATTGGGTGCAGTAGGTGGTTGTAGAAGCTAGAGATATTTAGATGTTTATTTGCAACCATCACCCCACATGGCTTCCATCATCCCTCTATTTCATCTTTGTCAATTTTCAACTCTTAAATTCTGTCTTGTAAACTTTCCAAAGCATTCTTTGGCCTCGTCGTGGCCTCTCCTTTTCCTTTCTTGGGTACACTTCTTTTTTCTCAATGCGTAAAATCCACCCGTTAAAATTAAGCTCCTTGTTTTCTTATGTACCTTTTCTTTTTTTGTCCATTTCTGTGTATGTTTTATCTTGCTTTACTGAGGCGTTTGTTTTCTTCTACCTTCCACATTGTCCTCTTTATTGCGAGCTGGCACTTATTGCCCTTTTGACAGATTTTACCCACACATTTTATCCTCTTCTTTGTACATCTTAACTCCTTCCTCTCCTACTTTTCTTCTTTTTCCTGACTTAGGCACCACAGGATCTTTGTTTTATTTATTTTTCCTATTATCCGTGTGCCTATTCAGCTTCCTGCACCCTTCTATTCTTTGCATTTTTATTTTGTCTTTTCTCATTTTCTCAATGCTGTTCTATTTTTGCTGCAAGATGTTTTTATTCCTCTTCTGATTGTTCTGTAATAGTGTGCTCCTTATTGATTGGGTTCTATGCTTTTTTGTATTAACGGTTGAAAGACTTACTAGTATTTACTGAAGCACCTTTTGTCCCACTAAACATTTTCTAAGCACAATTGTCCCAATCTCCGAGTCACCTTGTAACCTTTATGAAATGTCATTTCTGTACTTGTTGCATATTTAGATTATGTAAATAAATTTTCTATTGCTAGCAAAACCCTGTTCTTAATTAGGGTTTTAATTCTTGCAGAAAAGGCTAAGAGAACGGAAGCCAAGGCCTATTGTGAGTATGTTTTTGATTCTTTGACGTTTTGAAGCCATTATGATGTACTCTTGACTGTAGAAATCTATTAATATCTTATCTACTTGACCTTTGTTCATTGTAGCAAAGTATTGAACTACAGGAGTTCTCATTAGGATTAGCCCCTCCAATCCTAGGTCTTCAACGTACATACTGGTCAATTACAGGAGATCAGGTGAGATTTCTTTTTGCATTGAATATTGATTTCTATTGTTAAAGCCTGCAAGTGACTACATGTATTTGTTCCTAAATTTTTAATGGAAAATTTTGAAAAGAATGTGATTTAATCCTCTCACTTGAAACCAAAATTGTGGTGTTCTTTCAAACATGTGGTCAATGTAAATTGCCCTCATTGCAGGGACAAGATTGATAATATCTGGGCACACCTTATTATACACAATTGGTACACAAAAAGTTCAATATCTTGCTATCCTTGAAGTCTTTGTTACCCCAAAATAGGATGGTTCTCTATTTATGATTCCATTTGTTGTAAAAGGCTGGATTGTTGAATAATTTATTTCCAAGAGCTATTAGAATCTCTGACCCGAAAACACCTTAAGGTGAAAGAAAAAAGTACGATATAGCCCTAAAGAAAAATGGGTGCTGTGATGGGAAAATAAAGAGAACCTGTGAGAATGCTTAAAGAGGTAGACGGATTCCAAGAACTCACATGAACATGGAAGGGAAGAGGGCATTGTTACCTTACATTTAAGGTACTGTACAGAACTTGCAACGATACCGAGAAGAAAGAGAATCAAATAGTTTTCTGAACTTGTCGAGACAATCAAACTGCTGGGAACCTAAGCTAAAGGAATCTATGAGATTCCATTCTCATGTGCTATTCCTTACTTTAGTGAGACTGGTAGATCGTTTTGACTTTTAAATAAAAATCAAATTACATGCCTATGCCCTGCAACATGGTATGGTAAAGCAATTGGCAATTGAAGAATATGAGCACAAAATGAATCACCCAATCCACATTGAGGAAGCCAGGATTCTGGATTTGTAAGGCTGTTTGAAAGAGAAAATAATTAGTAAGGTCATATAAATTGGAAAGGACAGAGAAATCAAATGGAGATGTTTTAAACTCAGGCACTCCTAAAAGCCACACATCCACAAAATCGGTCATAACTTGGACATACCAATTTGACTGTGGTTTTGATTAATTATTTAACTATTTAGTTAGTTAATTAATTTTCAGCTTTGTAACTAATTAAGATTGTCATTTAGGCAGTCATTTTCTTTTAGTGAGTCCTCTTTGTCTCAGCTGCATTTTCTGCATGTGTGTCTAGGATTTTCCATCTTGCTCCATTTGAGGTCATATTGGTTGGGATCAGAACCTCATTGAAGCAACACCCTATTTCTTTGTTAGAGGGCTTGGTGTCTCTAACCTATGTTTCTACTTATTCAATCCATTTCATTTCATTCATTCACTCCTTCAGTTCATTTATTGCAGAGACTATGGCTTTTGCTAATGCCATTCGTAGGTGCCCAATTAGCATGAATTGTTGATCATTCTTGGAAATAGACATCAATTGACAGATTTGTCGGAGGCAGTATACATCCAAGTGATATAATCTTCAAAATGAAGGCTAATTCAAAAGAATGACATATTTATACGCTATGAACAATCTAATCTTTAATAGAAATGATTTTTTTTTATCATCATAAACTGCTATCATGGAAAATATATATCATACTAGCATGTGTCTCTCACTTATGTAAAGAGATTCAAGATCGATACAAATTATTTTAATTTTGTTTGAACAAGAGCTGTTTGAGACTCATATTATGATATTCCCTCAAACTGATATAAATGAAGCTTTATCAATGTCTCTTGAAATTATTTTGCCCCCCTAGAAGACAATTCTTCATTGCATACCTTGTCGTCCTACCTTCTGCTTGCAAGCTGGGGGATAGGGCCAAGTTGCCAACATTTTCATCTCAGATGGCATATGTATGGGAAATATTTGTTGAATGCATTCTATCAAGATTCCATCTCCATTTAGAGAAAAATGCTGAGAAAAAAGACAACAATTACCCATAAAAGCAATAACTAATCTGAAGAAAGAAAGAAAGAAAAAAAGAAAGAAATTACCATAATTAGTAAAGTATACAGATGACCAAAGATGGCCAGTTGGACTCAAAGGTAAAATCAATAACTATAGCACGTGGGAGACAAATTGAAGTTCCAAACTGAGATCTTCCATAGAATACATAACTTAAAGCATGCTAGTTTTACTGATATTTGTTCCTTTCTGGAATTTGTAAAATCAGATCCAACCTGGGTTTATAAATACTTTGGTTTGTCTTGGCCCTTAGAAGCTTTTCAGTTCTCTGATGCTATTGTATTGTGTTATGGTGTAATTTCAGTAGTTCACTACTAACGTTTATACTGTTAAGGACCAAAATTTTCCCATTTTCCCATTTTGTAACAGTTTTTGTTTAATGGAAAATTATTTTTGTTGAAATGAATACAGTTCAATGAAATGAGGATAATGTTGTATGAATACATTTGATTCCTATTGCATGTATAATGTCATAATGTTTTTAGAACCATGTTTAATAATGTTTTACAAATGATGTCAAGAAGTGTGCTGCAAACCGCTTTTTAATTTTCCGATACTTGAATCATCTTGATGAATTGTAGATTTTAAAATATCTCAAGACCCTATAGGGTGATGTTAAGAAAAAACTATTTGTTTTTAAACGGTCCATTAATATTATATGGTTGACTATATAAAACTAACAGATTATTTAGCATTGCAGTACTGAGTTAATTCTGAGCATGAAATCTTGGTTAATTTTCCTTCTGTGTGTGGATTAGCTGAGTATAATCTTCCTGAAGCCAGTTTAACTTTTATCATATATTAATGATTATTTGAGTTGTTCTTTTTCTGCTCTTTGGTATCCTATTAGAAATATATCAATATCTGATCAATAGCTCAATATTCCATTTGCAGCCAATCATGCACATGGGATTTGAATGGGACACAAATGAAATGAGCGTTCTTTTGGCAGCAAAGTTAGCAAAACCATTTGGATTGGCTCGCATTGTGATAAATAGCATTCATTTGAAGGGTGATGTATGTATACTGCTCTCTTTTCTCATGAGAGAACAGCTTTTATCATTCTCCACTTTTTTGAATATTTTCCAAAGCTTGATACCTCTTAATTTTAATTGTAGCAGATCTCTTTTGCTGTCTGCAATTATTCTAGATATGCAGGCCACAATTCACTCCTACTCAATTTTAATCAGTTTTGCACATAAAACAATACAATGTAAGTTCTGTTTGCAGCAATCAAGATCATTGACACCTAGAAGATGGTAGTGTGGACAAGGTAATGAAATAGAAAATCTTGTTCGCCCCTGTTGAATTTAACATGCTTGTCTAGAAATAATCAGTTATTTTCCATGTGTTTAACATGGAGGAAGTCCCCAGAGACCCTGATGCAGGCAAAACACCTAGGGCTTTGCATTAAAACAACTAAACAGTAAATATTATCCAATGCCCTGTCATGTTAGTAGCAATTCAAGGCAGGTCTTGAGAAACTATGAGACAAAATGTTTTTGATGATGGACATTTATGGTTTCTCATGTGCATTTCTCGATAACATTAGAAGTTATGGCTTTCTGCATTTGGCTATAGTCCTGTTATTGTGCACAAATGTCCAGTTAGACATTCATGAAATGTTTCCTAATCCATCTATTGTCTTCTTCGTTTGAGAAGTTATCCCTTGATCTCTCTGAAATCCTATTGCATTTACTTGGCATTTGTACGAAAGTGGATCTGTGTTGTCATTAGCATGCTGAATTAATGGGGGTGCAGCAGTAAAAATGCTAAAGTGTTGCATGAATGCACAAAATAGCAAGATGATCAATATTTAAAGCCTATTGAAAATTGATCATTCATGACTACTAAACTGTGTGACTGGCAATCTGAGTATTAGAATATATTTAGTGGAACCAGAAACTCAATAAATTATGATAGGTTAAAAGGAAGGAAAGATAATATGGAGAGTTTGAGAATCATTATAAAGAAAGAGAGAAATTTTATTTATGGCTACAAATGACTAAAATAGGTCAGTGGAATCCGTGAGGCAAAAGTACCAAAAGTAGACATAATTGGAGGGAGCAAGAAAAAGCTCTAAAAGTAATCTACAAGATTAAATTAAGGTAGGCAGCTCCCAATCAATGTTGGGCCCTTCCAAATTCTCTTTAAGCTTCTAAGGATACATCAAGGGTTGCTACACACTTGCCAAAATGATCTTCAATCATTATTTTGTCCTCAACCAATGTGCTAGTTTTTACTCCAATGAGCTATATATTTGGCTCCAAAAGTAGAATTTCTCTCCTTGTTCAAAAAAAAAAATGAATGTCTTTTAGAGTTGAGGAGATGATTTCAAGTCCTTTTTTAAAGACTTTATGCATTATTTTATTTTATTTTAATTATTTTTAACTTAAACTTATGCCTATTGCAACCGCCTCTCCTGTCTGGGACTTTCCAAGTGTGGTGAGTCTCCAAGACTTGCCGAGTATTGGGGTCTTGAGTCTTTAGCACCCAATTACAATCCCTTGCCTCAAGACTCGTTGAGTCTTGGCGAGTCTAGGTGGGTTTTGTAACTATTGTTGTTGTGATTCCTTTTGTCAAGAAAATGTTTGTGTGCAAGGCATAACCAAAATCCCTATATTCCAAAAAATTAAAGGGGAGAAGACAACAAGAATTTTTTTTGACAAATTATAAAAAATGTATAGGATTTATTTTAGTAACAAATACAAACATAAATTTAATAAAGAATATCCGTTTGTTGTTTCTGGTTAATTTTATGAAATTTCAAATTTGTTTTCACGTTTTTAGGTGACAAAATCTTTGGTCAAGGTTCTTCATTTGGTGGATGAGGATGGCATGTTGATGGGTTATTGGATTCATTACTCCAGCCCTAGAAAAGCAAGCGAAAACACTACTATGGACATTTTTCTCAAATGATAGCAATAAGGAAAATATCATATGAGGTTATTTATATGAGGTCAGGGATAAGGCTAAAGAGGCCATTTTGCATTACTATGGTGGAAACAAAAATATATCAAACCATTTGGTGCATCATCGACTGTAGATACATGAAACAACTCCACTAGCCAATGCATGCCTCAGCCTACTTCTTGAACCCAAAACACTAGCTTGTTGATACATTTAAGGTTGATGAGAGGTCATAGTAGGCATTGCTTCATGCATTGATACAATGGTGCCAAAAAATGACATGAAAGACAAAGTTCTTGATGAGTTGGAGATCTCAATGGGGGCAAAGGGGAGGCTCTTATTTTTTTCATCTCAAGCAATTCAAAGGAGGTGAAAATAGCAGCCAAGTAAACAAAAATTCCTTTAACTTTTAGCTTAATACTAGAAGTGGAAATTAGAAACTTGAAAGTTTGAAATCTTCAATTTTTTTACTTAATTCTTATATTTTTCTGAATGTGTTTTTTTTAGTTTTATGTAGAGAGAACTGCGGTGCTAGCACACCGAATTATCAAGGCTAGCTATTCATGTTATCCCATCCTTGTAGTGCTTCTAGGTGTGAACACAATTGAGAGGATTTAAACAAAAAAGAGAAATAGGTTGACCTAGGAGCACCACAATGACCTTATCTTCATTCAATATAAAATTTACCTCCAAGCCAAAATGGTGGAGAGTCCTCACAATACCACCAACTTGGTTGACATTAATCCTTTTGTTAATTGGACTGTCAAAGAACATAGTGATGTTTCGCTTACTGAGTAAGATCTTGTTGAATTGGAGAGAATAGCAGCAAAAATGGCAGAGTTTGATGCAAAGGAGGAAAAATGAAGATACTTTTGAGACAACAATTCATCATCATTTTGATACCGACTTACCTTCTAGTTTGAGGCCCAAAAGATTTACACTAGGAGGGGGAAAAAGGAAGATGTGTATTGTATTTGGGTGTTTTTTGACATATCATATTTTAGCGGTTATAGTGTTGCTATCCATTTATTATTTATAATTTTGTAGTTTTATGGTGCATTTTTCGACTTTGAAACTTTGAAAATTTGGAATTTCAAATTTTGGGAGTTTGAGGTTCATATGCCAAATGTAATAGTTGAATTAATGAAAAATTGATAATCAAATTAGACTTTGGTGTTCTCATAATGCACTAAGCTCTTTTTTTGTGTCTAAAATTATGACTGTTTTGGAGGCCACATTTTATTGAGTCCGAGTCAATTCTTTGAGCTGTTGAGTCTGCATTTTCAAACTTGGGTTATTACACTAGTGCCGTGTCACATGGTATTTGATTAGCATGTAATATTAGTGTCAAACCAGATAAAATAATCTTTATTTATTGACATTTAGGCTAGGTGCCTAGTGTAGGGAGCATGTCAATGAATAGTTAGAGGCTACCTAAACTTGAGAGGATCATTCTATGTTAATCTCACATATTTTAGATCTAGAGAGGGCAGCTACATCAAATAGCATTCATCTAACAATATTGAGATGAAAAACCTTGGAAATAGAGACTAGAAGACAAGAATTTTGGTTTCTTTGAGCAATCTCATTTAGGGATTGCGTTGAATTGAAATGATATTTTTCTTATTATCAATATACTGATTTATGGGGTGGCTGGAAAAATTTATATTTCAAGGTATGTGATGATAAAGTGCTGATTTTAGTGCTGTATGTTGATGATCTATTTCTCACTGGTAATGATGATCTATTTCTCACTGGTAATGATGATCTCATTGTCAAATGTAAGGAGTTAGCTTCTGAATTTGAAATGAGAGATCTTGGTTTGTTGCATTATTTCCTTGGGCTTGAGGTATGGCAAAGACCAAATGAAATCATATTGAGTCAAGGAAAATATGCGATTGATATTTTGAAGAGATTTGACATGTTAGAGTGTAAATCTATGGTGACTCCTATGGAAGCAAATTTGAAAAAAGTAACATGAGGATGCAATTTCTTCAGATTGAGTGGATCCTACTATCTACGGGTAGTTAATTGGCTCTTTAATGTTCTTGGTTAACACAAGGCTTGATATATGTTATGCAGTTAATATCTTGAGTCAGCTCGTGTGAACCAAGGCAAATTCACCTTGTGGCAGCCAAACACATATTGAGATATGTCCGTGGTATAGTGGGATATGGCTTAAAATATTCTTCATGTGAAGAGATGAACTTGCAGGGGTTCTCTGATTCAGAATTGGTAGGGTGTGTGGCTGAAAGGAAGAGTACTTCAGGATGTTGTTTCAGCCATGATTTCGCTGTGCAGTAGGAAACAATCTCGTGTTGCTCAGAGTACAGCTGAAGCAGAATATGCAACTTGTGTGGCTGCAAGAGAAGCTGTGTGGCTTCGGAAATTGCTTGCAGTTTTGTTTGGGCAGCCTTTGGAACATACAGTGATTATGCGATAACCAAAGCTGTGTGAAGCTTTCAGTTAATCCATTTTTTCATGATAGAACCGAACATGTGGAAATTAAATATCATTACTTGAGAGATATGGCTCAACAAAAAGCAGTTGAGCTCAAGTACATTTCTACAAAAGAGCAGACTGCAGACATTCTCACCAAGCCACTTCCGAGAATGAAGTTCTGTTATTTCCGGGAAAAGCTTGGTATCCTGGAGAATGATGCTCTTGCTGAGAGAGAGTCTCAGCTTCAGTGATTCACTGGATATGGTTAAAGAGTTATCTCTGTGAGAGAGAAGTTCGAGGTGCAATCCCTTGTTAATGAGTTCTCTGTGAGAGAGAAGTTCGAGGTGCAATCCCTTGTTAATGAGTTCTTCTTTGCAATAGAAGTTTGAGGTGCAATCCCTTGTTAATGAGTTCTTCTCTGCGAGAGAAGTTCGAGGTGAAATACCTTGTTCCATCCTGTGGGAGTAGCTATGGTGGATCCACTCTCTGGGAGTAGCCATGGGGGAAGTCATTTGTGGGACTCCATGACTTAATTTTCTATTTTTCTGATTCACCCTCTAGGAGTAGCTATGGTGAATATTGTTATGCTGAGATAGCAATATTATAGTGAGAAAAATCTATGATGAGATTTTTTTGTTGACATTCTTTTTCGGTTGCAGCTATGTGCACTTGCCATGAGATGACACTCTGAAGATCTCTCTCTTGCTAAGTGGGAGTGTTGAAATCTGAGGTAGCTGCGAGACAGATCTTAAATGTGCTGATCGTCTTTGCATTTGTTAGTTCCTTTTGATGCTGATGTGTGGAGTTCCTATTCTCTGCTCCTGTTCTCAGTTTGGTCTTATGAAGAGTTTCATATTCGTCTAGAGATTTGAGTGCTTCTCTTTCATTTCTGTTGAAGTGTTGTGTATATGGCTTCAAACGTCAAAGTCTTATTCTCCTATTGGCATCGGGTTTCTCCTCTCTATTATATTGTTCGTATTCAGCCCACTTGTCTCATTTTATATGCTAATTTGTCTACCGTCTTTGCTGGACTCCTCGTGGATGTTGATTTGGCTTCGTCTCCGCTGACATATTGTCTTCACTGTTTCTGTTTTGGATTCGCAATTGTTTTGGTTATATTAATAAGCCGACCGTTTTTCTATTCACATTGACTCATCTATTCTTTGGCACCGGTTATGAAAGTGTCGCTTCTTAATTGCTGGAGGTTGTTCGTATTCTGAATGACAACATTGTATGCGTTTATTCAATTTTGTGGTTACCGTTCGCATGTACATCTGTTCTCTTGCATAGATGGTGTTAGTCTATTTTCGTGAGTATCTGTGATAATTGCAAGACGTTAGTCATTCTGTGGATTTGTCTTTCTTACGAAAATGTATATGAATTCAAGGGAATTCTGAAGTTAGATATATTTTATTGTATTATGATTATTGTCACAGGTCGGTGCACCGACAATAATATTGTTCTATGTATCTTTCTTGTGTGCGCGTAAAAGTTACATTCTGAGACTTTAGTAATTGATTTATCGTGTGTTGTTCATAGCGATACTTTGTCTTAGTATAAACTCTAATCAATGTGTGATCATCGAGTATTGAAGACTTTGAAAGGAGCAAAGATTTTGTAATTTTGTTTTGAGAAACTTAATAAAGGAACTATCTTTCGGTGGGCTGGGTTGTTTCTCTCAGTGAGGATGGTTTTTCCCAGGATAAATGCATTGTGTGATTTGATTGTTTTGCATTTGTGATTTCAATTGTTGCTATATTTATTTCTGGTTCCTAAATTTAACATGTTCCAGCAAAAAGATAATTGAAAATGGTGGGAGAATGACTTATATGTCCTTTGCTGAACAAAACGTCTTTGGTCCCACAACAACCTTTTTGATAACTCAATTCTATTTGCCTCGTAGATTTTTTATTTTTTGAAAATATTTTGGACGGTCTTCTAGCAGGCCAAAAAGTACACCTTGTCGCATCTTAGCCTTTGTGTGGATGATGTACATGCCCTTTTCTTACACTCTTTAGCTCCATCAAGACCCTTGTGGATGCTATCTTTTCTTCGATTTTGGTTATCATTATATTAAGCTGCCTAATGTGTGGTTAAGTGCTTGGGTGGGTCCATCCCAAACAATGAACTCAAAGAAACTCTCAGATAAACTTACTACCCATCGAAGGAATCCAAACCTTCTGGTTCTACCCTTAACAGAGATGGTGCCCCCCGAGGTGGCCTCCTTGAGGTGGCCTCCCCAAGCACAAAGTTCTCAATGCCCAACAATTGGCTATGGAAAAAATTCTAAGATACTGGGTTCAACCCTAGATCCCCTCGGACCCAGATAAATTCGAACCAGTTCAGGGTCCGGGTCCGGGTCCGGGTAGGGTCCGAACCACAGGACCAAGTTCGAACCCGGGTTGCAGACGGTTGAACTTGGGCGAACTTCGAACAAAAAATCGAATTTGCCGCGAATTTCGCGCGCGGGTTTAAAAAAAATGTTATTTTATGACGAATTTAATAAAAATTTGGCGTACACAACCCTAAAAAGGTGATTTTAAAGGTTTTTTTTTGGCTTCTAATTCTCATTTGTGGTGTGCAAATAGGTTTCCACCCCAAATTTTTGACATCGCCGAACTTGGGCCCGGTGAAAAATAACTCTCGATGCCTTTATAAAATAATTAAAGTCGGTTGAGCACAAGGGGCGTTGCCCCTTGACCCTGTCTTGGAGCTTTGCCCCCAAACCCCCATTTAATAATTTGGGGTGGAAACTGCGCTAATAAAAGGGGAAAAATTAACCTTCTAGTCTTATTTGGCTCCATATAGAAGATGATGATGATGAAGAAGAAGAATATCAATAAATTATTAATCCATTAGTTGAACTTAAAACAATGATACTTGAACTGATGTTCTGATTTAATTTTAATGTTTTGAATCTTTGATGTTGAACTTGAACTTGAAGTATATGATGGTAGTATGATCATGGATTTATCATTCATGATGCTATGATTACAAATTTACAAGTGTTTTTATTGTTTAAATGTTTACTTTTTATGATACCATGTGACATTCTAATCTTAACTCATGCTTCTAGGCTGCATAAATATCAAAATATGTATATGTATATATATATATATATATATATATATATATAAATTACATATTTTTGTACTAACGAACTAAATTACATATTTTTGTACTAACGAACCCGAACCCAAACTCCTTTTCAAAATTTTATCGTACCGGCGAACCGGTTCTTTGAACTCGAACCTGAATACGAACCCGAACCCGAACCGGCATCCTAGAAAAAATTAGAAGTGTATCTAAGAGCAGGAAGAGGATGGAGAAATCCATCTTCGAAGGGGATGTTCAAGATTCATTTCCAGAAGCTTTGGATAAACCTGCTGATGAGTTAAATTGCAAGACTCCTTCCTTCACTGTGAAGGATATGACTAATGACAAGGTAACACCCATTGGTGGCAGAGAAGTGGCAGGGCTTGAAGCTGGGGCCTATGGTGGAAATCTCCTTACTAGTTTGAATGATTCCCCTACTCCAGTTGAGGCTGTTGGAGGGGAGGCTCTTGAGGCTATTAAAGATACCAAGGATTCAGATGATTGTTTATCCAACTTTTCCCTCATTGTCATCCCCGTTGTTCTCATCACCCCTTTTAGACCCCTTAACTCCACTGCCAGTGACTTAGATCACGATGTCACTAGATATATGCCTCCCTCTGAAGTTGGGGGTCTTGGTGATTCCATTGATAAGTAGGAGGTTATAGACTGGGCTATTGTACCCTATTAAGCTTCTAGGGATAAGGATGTGATGGAGGAGGCACTAGCAGTCCTTAAAGATAAAAAAGGCAGGGAGAAGGCTAAGGCCAAAAAAAATAGTACGAAGAACAAAACCAAGGATACAATGGCTAGAAAACCCATTTTGAGGGCTGAGAAAACCTCCAAGTTTAAGATTAAGAAGAAGAGAGGCAGGGCCGATTGGCTCTACCAATTCTAAACTTGGCAAGAAGGGCACTTAGAATGCCTTGCCAAAATGCTATAAGAGCTTCAAGACAGCATTGAATATCTCCCTATGAATCTGAAATGTGCCTCTTGGAATGTTAGGGGGTTGGAATCCCCTGACAGAAAATATACTGTTAAAAGATTCCTTAATATAAACAGAAACGTGGACATCCTTCTTCTACAAGAGATTAAAGCAGTCCAGTTCAATCTTGATATCAACTTGAAGTGCATTTGGAGAGATGCATTGTTCTTTAGAACTAAGCACAATAGAGGTAAAGGAGGGGCTGCTATTTTGGTGGGAGTCAGGTGGAAGAATGTTGTTTCTAGATGGGGAGCTTCTTCTTGTAACAGGGTGGTTTGGGTTGTTTTGAAGGATAGAGAGGTGGAAGTTGGTATTTGCTCAGTTTATGCCCCCAATGACAAGGAAAGAGTGGAACTTTGGAATTGGATGTTTCAATTGGAGGATATTCCTTGGATAATTTGTGGTGATTTTAATATGGTAGAGAGGCCTCAGGACAAGCTTGGAGGAAGTAAGTTTGAATGTAAAGGGGAAGATTTTTTTGGTACAGGATGCTCAATAAACTCAAACTATGTGACCCCTTGGCGGGTAACAAGCTTGATAATCCTGGCACTTGGTACACCTGGTGCAATTTCCATCAAGGAAAAAGGAGAATTTACAGCAGGCTTGACCGCTTTAATGCCAATAAGGATGCCTTTAATTTCAAGAAAGATGCAGGGAGTGCATGCATTAAAGGTATTCCTTACACTTTATCTGATCACCATCCCATTCTGGCTGAGATTTCATTCAAGGACTGTTCCTCTGCAATGGGCGCCAAGAGAGATGTTTTTTGCCTTAAATGTTAATTTGTTGGAGAGTGAGGAAGCTTTATATGTTGTCTGCCTCATTAGGCTATTCAATAGATGGATTGCTAATCACACTTGTGCTCTAGACAAACGAGTTCAGAACACAAAGAGGTGGGGAAATCTCTTCCAGGTGGTGGGGAAAAAGAGGGCCAAGGATGTTAGGCAATAGGTTAATGAACTACAAGAGAGATTACTTGCAGTCAAGGACTGTAACCAGACTGCTATTGAAGCCCTTACTCAACCTGAAAACTCTCTAAGAAGAATCCAGAACATAAAGATACAAGGTGCCAAGGTAAGGGCTAGATTGAATTGGCTCAACCATGAGGACAAAGGATCTAAATATTTTTTTCTAGTTGCTGAAAAACAAGGAAGCCAAGGAAAGGATTGACAACATTTGGGAAGGGGGAGCCAATATTACTGATCAACAAGAGATTTCAAAGAACTTTGTTCAATTCTATAGAAGCTTGTTTACTTCAGAGGATAATGGTGATACCATGGTTAGGGCCAGAGAGCAGATCAAGGGCATCATCCCAAAGAAAGTGATGTGGATGCTGGCTTCCTGAGTAAGGAGATCATTGTGGACGAAATTAACCAAGCTATTATGTCCCTGGGTAATAATAAGGTTCCTGGTCTAGATGGGCTACCTGGGGAATTTATAAGGCTTCCTGAGTAAGGAGATCAACTCTGGACTCATTAAGGTGATCCTCAAGGAGGGTGACAAGACACTAATTAAGAATTGGAGACTGATTACACTGCTAAATGTCTCCTACAAAATAATGGCTAAAATTCTTGTGAAGAGATTGAAGATCCTACCAAATGTGATCAACCCTACCCAAACTGGTTTTGTCAAAGGAAGATACATATTCGAAAACCTGCTTACTTGCTGGGAAACCATGAGTTGGGCCAGGGACTCTGGACAGTCAGTTAGAATGCTTTTAATAGACTATGAAAAAGAGTATGAAAGGATTGAGTGGGAATTCAGATTCATGATGATGGAGAGTCTAGGCTTTCCTAAGTCCTTTCAGCAGATGGTAAGGGTTCTAATGAAAGATGCTAATGCAAGAGTTGATGTAAACGGATGTGAATCTGATTCTATTCTCCTATCTAGATCCATTAGGTAGGGTTGCCCACTTGCCCCTGCCTTGTTTGTAATTGCGGAAGATGCACTCTACTACCTGCTGAGGGATGAATCCATCTCTCCAAAGGTTCAAGGAATTACCATCCCAATGGGGAAGACCTCACAAATGTCTAATTTGCTGATGATACAACAATTCTTTTAAGGCTAAATGAAGATAATTTGAGAGAGTTGATGAATAAGTTAGATTTGTTCTGCAAAGCTTTTGGGAGTAAGATCTCTCTCCCCAAATCCATCATGCTAGGGTGGGAGGAACACCCCCCTATCTGGTTTAGTAAATATGGCCTTGCTTGGGGGGGACCTAGACACCAAGTAAGGTATTTGGGGATTCCATTTAGTGTTTGCCCTGACTCGAAGGAGATGTGGTGGTTGGTAAGGAACAAGATTGACAGAAAAATGGGCAAATACGCACTAAATATGCACTATTTGTCTTTAGTAGGGAGATAAGTGGTGTGTCAGAAGATCCTCTACTCTTAAGTATGTATTACACATCTGCCTGGCTTTTCAATCAATACCAGTTTAATCACATTTAGAAACAAATAAGAGACTTCCTGTGGTCATATCGCAAAGGCTGTAAGAAAAGGCATGCAATAAGGTGGCAATGGTGTACCATGAGCAAAGGGGCAGGGGACTTGGCTTGAAGGACCTTCGAATACAAGGAGTAGCACTGGCTACCAAATGGATAATCAAAGCTCTGCAAGGGATAGAGCCTTGGAAGGTATTGATTAGAAATAATATTAGTAGAGCAGTGGCCTATAAAGGTACTTCATGGAAAGGGCTCCACCTGTGTGACCTCATTGCTAGCATCTTTATTGGTAAGGTAACTGGATCTGAAATTTTTAAAGCCATCTGGAGAGGTTGGGATCAGGTGAGACACCTTATAGCTTAGAATGGAGTTACCTCAAGCAATAATAAGATTTGTGGAGAGTGAACTATCTGGTGGAATTTAAGGCACAAGGATAAACCCCTTGCTCTGTTGCAAGGATGCTTAGCAAAAAGCTGGGCAGCGAAAGGAATAAGGAGGATGAAGGACATTATAACAGATGGACAGCTTATGGAATGGGAGGAGATTAGCCGTAAGTTTGATATTTTGCAAGGGCAGTGGAGAACATACTCTGTTTTGAAGGAAGCATGCCAAACCCTCTCTCCCCAAGCAATGTGAATTGGATGATACTAGATTTCTTTCCTTGCAGTGGCCCGATGGTACACCTCTCCCATCTATTAAAGCTAAAAGTATTTACTCTTTTCTTGCTGACAATGAAGACATTTTCTTCCATTTGAACACTTGCTGGGCTGTGAATCTTGACCGTAGATGTTTTGAGAACTTCTGGGGTACAGGTGGAACCCTAAAAAAAGTGTTTTCTCTGGAGGCTGATTATCCATAGACTCCCACTCAAGCATCCTAATGGTGAATTTAATCTTTGCACGGTTTGTAGAACACCTGAGACACTGATGCATCTCTTTTTTGACTGTATGTTTGCCAGACAATTTTGGAGGCTATTTGGTTTTTCAATCAATGAGAATATCAAAATTCTTGAGATTGTGTTTGCTAATATCCTGGGCCTTAGAAAGGATTACAATGTTTTTTTTGTCTATTCTCTCAGTTGAAATTCTTTGGATTATTAATTTATTTGGAAACTTAGGAATGACAACGTATTCAATGGCAGGGCTAGAACTCTCACTGAGTCTCTGAGGAGACTCATATTTCATGATATTGGCGTGCAGGTTATAGTCACAATGAGACTTACCAGGAGAAAGTTCGAGGATCTGTTACAAGGTGGAACAGACAGAGTGTTTAGATGGGAGATATCCCATGGACACATAGCTCTGCTGGTAGAACACCATTCGAGACAGCCTTACACAACTTCATGGCAGAGATCAGACAGTAGCATGGAAGGGGTGTACATGATAGGTACCAACAGTAGTGGCACCATTAACAGCTGTACCACCGGCTGCAGCTGTTCCAGTTGCAGAGAGAGTTATGCACCCATATACTCAGCAGATTCAGGACGATAAAATGCTGAGATGGATGGACGGACAAACAGGATGGGTTGCTTGGATCGAGAGAAGGGGCAATGATAGGGACCGGTATGGGATCTTCTAGCACAGTTGCAGCAGGATGTTTATTCAGAATTTTGTATACCCGACATACAGACTTCAGTTTTATATGATATTTTTATCTGCTTATTGTATACTTGACAGTTTGGACATATCATATTTTTTGTATTAGATAGGAGAAGATATCATTTCATGACGCAATTACATCTGGTATATAACTCTCGATAAACAGCGACTATGTATTCTTTTTGATCAACTTATAGCTAATACAAAAAAAAAGTGCTGGGTGGGGGCCTCAATTGTCACCAACTTGCAAAACAAAATATGTGATAAATGATAATTGCAAAATTCTTCTTATGGTTTTGGAGAGTATTAGGGAGTGAATTCCCTTTAGTTTTTGTTTCAATTGTAATTTAAATTTACATGTTGATTAGTGCTTGATAAGTTGGTTCTCTTTTGCTAGGACACCACCTTTGTTTTCTATTATTTTATGATTACTTGTTTCCTTAGGCTTGGTAAAATCAGAATAGGTGGTCACTTTGCTGGTATTAATGATGGGCATAGATGCCAATATGTTGTTCAGTAATCTGCTGTCTAATGGTATAGCTTTTCTGGTTTTCAAAGAAGTTATATTTCAATATAGCATGAAATTATTCATAGGAATATGAAGAAGTAACTCCATTTGATAGAGCAGTTATTCCTGATGTTCACAGCTTCGATTTATGCCAATCCTGGATGGACAAGCCCTTCTTTATGCATTTGAATCAATTCCAGAAATTAGAATTGGTGTTGCCTTTGGAAGTGGAAGTCAGACAATCCCTGCAACAGAGCTGCCTGGTGTTTCACCCTGGCTGGTTGGTTCTGTCACCTGGTTATATGTTAATTTGATGTCTGAAAAAGAAATTGAACAGATATGTTATTTGGTAGATGTGTATGTTTAAAAACAGCTGTTTGTAATGGTTTGAAACTTTGAATAGATCATTTCATCTGTGTCAGGAAAAAGTTTTTATTGAGACCTTGACGAGGACAATGGTTGAACCACGGCGCAAATGCCTTTCTTTACCAGCTGTAAATTTGAAAAAAAGTGCTGTCGGTGGGATTCTTTCAGTGACTGTGGTTTCAGCAAACAATATTGTCAAGCTAAATACAAAAGGAGCTATTCCAGACAGACGGGTGAATTCCCTTGGAAGCAGTTCTTCAAATGGAAATGGTAGCAGTAGTGGCAGTGGCAGAAACATGAACACATTTGTTGAAGTAGAGCTTGGACATCTAACAAGAAGAACTACATCTTGCTCAGGTTCAAGTCCAAAATGGGATGATACATTCAACATGGTTTTGCATGAGAACATAGGCACACTGAAACTGAATCTTTATGAACAATGTCCAGGCCATGTGAAATATGACTTTTTGGCTGGCTGTGAAATCAAGGTTAGAATTTTAAATTGAATTAATTGAAATTCCACAATGGAAATTACTATTCAGATGGAAAACAACACTTGAAACTGTTATAAATTTTGTTTTTGAATGTAAATTTTGAGCAATTCAATTTCTCTCATCCAGTTCTGTTGCAATCCATACTGTGCTGTATTTTGGTAAAGATTTTAGAACTGCCATTTTCTTATGCATCAAAATTCAACACAGTTCCACCAACTACTTTGTCATCTCTTTTGCATAGATGAAATATGTTGATGATGACTCCACCACATTCTGGGCAATAGGACGGGACTCAAGTGTGTGTGCTGCACGTGCTGAACATTGTGGGAAGGAAGTGACATTGGTTGTGCCCTTTGAAGGGGCAGATTCAGCAGAGGTTTACTTCTTCCTTCTCTTAGACACAACCTTTAATTCTTTTCGTGTGATTTATTTCATTGTTATTAGAGCATAATAAAATTTTCTATGGATAAGAACCCTGATTCCAGGGTTCCATATTTAGGTCCTCCTGGCTATAGTTTGGCTGCTTTGTGCCTTAAAGCATAGTGTAATTATATGAAAGGGATCACTGGCATATCAAGATATTTGAAACTTGTGAAGTAAATACTAAGAATCAAAATGTTAACCTATGCCTTGAAATGATTGAAAGAGGACTTTAACATTCTGAAGAAATGTGATTCTTCTCTGTGTGTGTGTGTACCTTTAATTTGATTCTTGTCTGAATAGCTTTATCAGCTTATCAAATATATCCTTAGGAGGTTTTCATTCCTTTAGTTGAAAATACAATCCAAGTGCAACATCGCGCAATAGAATATTTTTGACCTGATGAATCCTGTCATAGAAGAATCCTTCTTATATTTGGTAGATGAGACTTTTTTTTCGCCGCATGCTATGTGCTACAACCCCTTGGCTATTGATATGGTTTCTATAGAAGGTAACCATAACTGAAAATTGTACTCATAAAGCACCAAAATCCTGGAATAGACTCCTACATTTTCAAAGACATTCAAAAGTTAGAAGACTAAAAGAATACTTAGATAGGTAACAAAGTATCTATCACTATGTAGAACTTTGTTAATGAATCCTGGCATAGAAAGGATCCTTATTATCTTTGGTAGATGAGACTTTTTGATCTCTGCATCCTATCTGCTACAATCCCTTGGGTATTGATATAGTTTCTGTAGAAGGTAACCATAAATGAAAATTGTACCCATAAAGCACCAAAATCACTAGAATAGACTCCTACATTTTCAATGATGTCCAGAAATCAGAACAGTAGAGAGTACATCGATAGGTAACAAAGTATCTAGCACTATATAGATCTTCGTTATTTTTCTAAATTCCTCCAATAATAACGGAAGAAATGTGTAGTAGAACTACTTTCAGAATTAGAAAGGGAAGCTTCCTATAAAATAAAAGCTTATCCAAAATAGACAATATGTTCCTGCAATTTACAATCTTTATAGTTATTCCATGGTTCTTTGCATCTCACACTTAGATTAGGATTTCATTTCATATTGATCAGAAGTCGTGTTTAGTTGAATGGAAGTGATTTTGGAGGCATCTTTGGTGGACTCGCTTAGACCAAACAATTAGTTGTTTACTGATTGTAAGTTTGCCTTGCGTGGTCGAATGACATTTATATGAATTTAATTTTGATTATTGCTTGCACATTTATATGCATCGATGGATGGTGTTAATGGAATGATGGTAGTTTTAACATCTTACATTTACCTTAGGAGATCACACTAGCTTGGTTGATGTCGATGACTAAACTAAGTCTAGTAGAGTCACTAAGACATTCATAGTTTCTTGCATTCCAGGAGTAGAGTAGCATTCTCAACTCTTATCCTTTGTAGTTTGTTTAGTCGGAAGTGATTGGAAGAAGTTGATATCCATTGATTGAACAACGTAAATCCCTTTGTGATAACCAACATATCACATCATTAAAACTGAGTGAAAGTCCACGATTAAGAAGGAACCTTGACGTTGTCTCATTTGATCACATAATTCATCTACATTGTTTAGCACATGAGCATCTTTATTCAAGGGAGAGGTTGAGATTTGGTATTTCAATTTGGAACACTAAGTATTCGATTCTGCATGTTGTAGTGGAACAAAACTCACATCAACAACTCCCAAAGAGGGTTTCACCAAAATGAATAACAAAGAAGTAATTCAAATGAGTCTTTTCAACCTTCTTTTATAACTATTTTTTAAACTTTTGGGAAATTATAATTTCAAATTAACTGTTTTTAATAAACCTTCAGTTCCACACTTCTCCAAGAAGTGTGAAAAGCACCCAAAATGTTGAAATTGCTCTTGGAAAGAACCAATAGATTCATCTTGATCCCTTTAGTACAATGCCACTATTTGAACTCTACTTCGAAAAGGATGTCACTCTCCAAGAAAGTTGGAGTTCTTGAAGATATTGGAAAAGGCCACGAAAGGGGACACTAGAAAAAGCAATTTGGAATAGCTATTTCATGCTTATTGGTCATATAGTAGTCACATCCTATAGTTTCCATTTTGTATATGTATTTTAGTGTTTACAAAATAATTGATTTCAGATTTCAATGGTCAATGACAAATGTTGAATGTTCATTGTTCAATATGATGGATGTTAACTTATTTGAATTTCAGCTCTTCAGAATATTTAATGATGTGTAAAAGTTTAATTATACTGACATTTATTTCTTTTTTTCTTCTAATATCATTTATACAGAATTTTCTCCAGCTTCCATCCAACTCATCCCTATTTTTGGGGAGATTTTTGTTGTCCTATAAATATGTCCCCCTAAAATGTAATCTGCTGTCCCATGGTCAATCTTGAACCTGGTTTACCCTCTTGATTGGAACCTGTTTCTTTCCTACACATGTTAGAGGCACTGCTTAAAGACTGGCAAGTTGTAGTCAATCATATTGGTCCTGTAGTTATTTGGATGAGTGATGTCACAAGACGTTTGAATATGGTGGATGATCATTAATATGTGGTGGGAACGAGGAAACAAATAATGATGGTGAGTTAATATTTTCAAGGTTTCAATAAACGATACCATTTCTTAGATAGATACAATTGAAGTATTACATGAACTAGCTGGACATTGGTGCTGTGAATTCCACCTGATGATGAATTACAAGATTACAATTTACTGATACTTTCTGTTTGGGATTTCAATATAATCTGTCATCAAAGTAATTAGATCAAGTAATAGTTATAAGTTAAGTTGTTTTGACTCAATTTCACACTAAGATGGAAAGTAAACATATGCTTTCTAGTTCTTAGAAAGAAGTTGTGCGCTTATGTTTTGAAAAATGTAAGCTTCCAATGCTGAAACAGTCTGAAACCAATTGAAAATTGCTGCTGACACAGCCTTTCTCATAGTTTTTTTCTTGCTCATTTTGTCTTCATCTAGACAGAGATAGGACATATGTGCAAAATAAATATTGAGATGTCCCTGGCTATTGCAGATTACTGTAAAACTTGTGCTCATAGAATGGCAATTCGCTGATGATTCAAGGAACCTTCACAGTCGCAGTCAAGTGAATTCTCAACAGGCTACACTGGGAACCTGGTCAAGTCATCAGCTACCAACTGGCAGAAAGCTTAAGGTAACAGTAGTAGAAGGAAGAAACCTCACAGGAAAGGACAGATCTGGAAAGAGTGTCCCTTACATCAAGCTGCAGTATGGGAAGGTGGGTCCTGCATTTAATATATTAATTATATTTTTCTTTAGGATTTTTTTTTGTCTGGAATTTGAACCATCTAAATCTTTTTATATGTATGCTATGCATTTTGTAGCTGTACTTTGCTGTAGGTTAGCATTAAATTTATTTACTCTTTTAACATAATCACAGATCATTCAAAAAACCAAGTCAATTTCTCGAGAGCTCAACCCTGTATGGAACCAGGAATTTGAGTTTAACGAGATTGCAGATGGTGAGTGCTTGAAAGTGAAGTGCTACAATGAAGAATTCCTTGGGGATGAGAGCATGGGAAGTGCTCGTGTGAATTTGGAAGGACTGGAAGAAGGAGTGAGGAAAGATGTTTGGTTCCCTCTAGAAAAAGTTCCTACTGGTGAAGTAAGGCTCAAAATTGAGGTGCAGAAGCCAGATCAAGACACTGATGGGTATCAGGTTTGCTCCTATTTGTTTTTATTTATTTATTTTTTCTGCGATAAAATATTTGCAAGCTAGATCACAGAATTAAGGAGACGATTCTTCTCAAGGATCCCCACACTTGAAGAATATATGGTCTTCTTATATTTTGTCAAAATAAGTCATACCCTTGTGACCTGTTATATGCATTATCACAAGCCTATTTTCTTGCTGATTTTCTAGCCAAGAAATTTCTTCCGTCAGCCAGAGAAAAGTATTCTCTTTTATTAAGGACCCTTCTGACTTCAGTAACAAGGTTACTGACCTGCAAACCTCAGATCAAGATCTTCATGTTGTATTGTTGTCTTGTTATTCACCAAATTTTCCATTGAAGAGGCAATCTATGTAATTGATTTTCCTAGAATCAACTTCTTCAGGCTTAATAAAGTTTTCAAATGGAAGATAAGCTATACTTTCTACCCTCTCAAGTCTCAGCCATAGGAGCCAATTTTCTGATGGAACAGTTATGAGGAGAATACAATTTAAATACCTGTCCTTTCAAACCCAACTTTTAATGGGATTCTATATTAATGCTTAGCCTAAACATTAGATCTCACCATGGAAAGTGGAATGAAAATAGCCTTCCAATCTAGATATTTTCATCATTAATGATTCTGATGGCTCCCTTTCCTATTTAGGTTACTCAAAGAAGATACACACAGATAAGTAATTTCACACTGACTTCCTCCATTATGCTAAAAAACAGTGATCTTAAAAACTCTAGAGACATGAGCATTTATAATCTTCTACAAATGCCCAATAGAAGCTGAAAACTAGCATCTCCAAAAGATTGCCGACCCAATGAGCATCCCACTAAATAAAATAAGAAAATTAGCAGGAGGTTTACCAAACAAAGTGCATCCTTCAACTTCGACAAAGTAGAACATCCCCAACTACCCTGTTTTCCATATATTCAGGGCATCATCAAGGAAATAGCTAGAATCCTTTAAAAGAAAAACAAAAAATAAATCACCACCTCTAAAACCGTAGGAAACAAGATTAAATCCACCACTGGACATCTGGATCTACTCGGAGCCCTTGATTTTTTATACATTGCTATGTAGGTTAAACAAGTGGTTTTGTTTTGCATTGGCTGAGCACTTTTTTCAAAACTTAACATCCCTTACGTAACAAAATATTGAAATCCTTATCCTTGATAGAGAAACTATACAACAGGCTCTTGAGGAAGCCCTTGCAATTGAGAAAATCCTAGTCAATAGAGGAGATTGGCATCAATTCCTAATATTTTAGGCCCAAAAGTTATTGTCAAATAATCTAAGCTACCTTTTTTTGTTAACCTATAGTTCCTTTTACTTCTATTTTCCACAAATAATGTGCATCAGCATAATATTCTTTATTTATTTGTTTCTATAATCTGGCATAACATAACAGACAATTTCTGTCTCCTCAACTTGTCTATTTATGAGGGATGTTTTAAACTATTTTCTTCTCATCTCTAATAAGAAGTTGAGACGTTACAACCTCCAAATTGAAGATTGAGACCACCCTAATACAGATTATATCTCAAATACCATATGCAAAACACATAGTTATATATTAATTTTCTGGTCGCAATACCATGCAGTATTTATTTATCAGGCTTACTTCTGATTTTGTAGTTAATTTTACCTAATCTTGGTTCTGATTTTTTGCAGACTTCCTCTACAGAAACTGGTAATGGTTGGATTGAGCTTGTGCTGATAGAAGCAAAGGATCTGGTTGCAGCAGATTGGAGGGGGACTAGTGATCCATATGTCAGAGTACAGTATGGCAATATAAAAAAGAGAACAAAGGTCAGTGAGCATGATATATACAAGATAATTCTAATTTCTTTCTGTTGGATGTTTGATATACATTGTCGAAAACAACATATGGGATATCATTCGACTAAACCAAGTCATAACAATCTATGATGCCTTTTAACTCTTCATAGATAATATCACTGTATTGGATGGTTGCAGCTTGTGGTAGACTATGTGGTTGCTATGTATTTCACCTAATTTCAACCTTGTGCTATCTTTGTTTGTTGTGGTGAAATGAGGACTGGCAGTAAAAGATTTCTGCAATACTGGAAAAAGGTAGGAATTTCAACTTGTTTTTTATAATGCAAATTCACTGTAACAACAAAATCCCTAAGTTGCTGGATTAGGTATAGGTATAGCTATTTTTGGTACAGTATGCTGGTAAGCATATTTTATTTTCGTGGGCTCGGTATGTTTGGATATGTTATACAGAATAAAAACATAATAAAATCACAAATATATATAAACTTGCAGCCTTAACGGAAGAATTAAAGCAAGAATACCACATAAATGCATGTGCTAAACCAAACTACCATTAATATTACAAATTTGAAAATTGATATCAATTTATCAAAACTTGAATGTCATGATAGATATTTTGAATTCACTATTCATTTGTTGAGTATTAAAATAATGCAATTAGTTATCACCGTCGTATGGGTCATCATGAAGATGTCATGCCCGGCTTCAGATTAGGGCCTTATACCACAAATTACGGTACAGAATGGAAGGGACATCTCAAATGAAGACAAATAAAATCAATTTAGACAAATTGAATCTTGATCCAGGGCCGACTAGGGCAAAATAAGAAGCTGAATATAAATATTAGCTGCCAAAACAGCTAGTCCGCCATCCTCACATGTTAGTCGTAATTAATAAACCTTGACCAGGCTGGCTTGAGAATGGCATACTCAAGAGCAGCAGATTGGTATAAGAAAAATGTTGATGTTTGTAGCTTCAATCAGATAAAAATGATTATAATATTATGAGAAAAGATCAATCTATATTATGCATGCATATTAAAATATATATAATAATAATAGATAGTATTATTATTTATATCTTAATATTCATACTTATATCTATATTTAATTATATCTGATCTCTTCCATAATAATAATATTATGGATCCAATAAACATCATATAAACAAATGTATTATCAATTTATGGAAAAATTGATGGATATACAGAGACCGATTGCTATCGGTTATGGAAATAGTTATCTATACCGATATGCTATCGGTTATAGATTTGTTAACTACACCG
>MU224863.1:456718-471328 GCA_018584345.1 Thuja plicata
TACGATATCAGTTATGGATTTGTACCGATTCATTTGTATGGGTTAACACTTGTATTGTTTGACATTGCATTAGTTAACATATACCGATCGATTAGCATTGTGATCGGTCACATTAAATCTGCGATCTGTTGTTATGAGGAGGCACGTTAATATAGGGACACGTCTCCTCATGAAGACATGTCTCTATACTAACTTGCCTCCCTTATATATATGCTCATTCATAGATCAAACAAAGACAATGCATATACAACAAATTGAATGCGAAGTCTTCTCATATCCAGTCAGCAAATAATTCAGAGATAATTTCTATCAGCGTTTCTTTTGTAATATTTTCATATTTATATAGTGCATAAATACTTGTGAAATTAGTCTTGAATTCCATAGTCTTCTATTTGCTGCATACCTGAAAAGAAAAGATATAAATAAAATTGCATTCATTTCCATTTTTGCTATAAATCTAATTTTATTAACATGGTCTCAGAGCTAAGTTAAGGAAGATCCGATTAGATTGAAGATAGCAAATTGATTAAAACTATAAACATTGTAAAATCACATTCCTCTCTACATAATGGCAAGTGGAGTTAGATTTGAAATTTAGGATCATGCTCACCTTAAGAGAAAATGAACTAGACTCATATGTAAGGGAAAACATACCAGAACCAAATGACAATACTGAGAAAATTCAATGGAATAAAAATAATGGAAAGGCTATGAAGATCATAGTGGATGCAGTTAGGGATCACTTAGTTCCAATTATCTCTAAATATGATACTGCATACCACATGTTTAAAGCCATAGCAAACATGTATGAAATAAACAACACTAGTAGAGCACTTACCTTGAAAAATCAACTTAATCACATGAAAATGAATAAAGGAGAAACTATTATGTCCTACTTCATGAGGATCACCGAAGTAAGGGACCAATTGTCCACCATAGGGCATCAAATAGAAAACAAAGAAATTGCAATGATAGCCCTAAATGGTCTACCAAAATCTTGGGAGTGCTTTATACAAGGAATAAGTGTACGTTCCAAATTCCCAAAATTTGATAGACTAAAAATGGATTGCATTCAAGAGGAATCAAGGCTAATCACTAGAAGAATAAATCCAAAGACAACAAATGAGGACATCCATGTATTATACTCCAAATCCCACAAGAAAGGGAAGAAGAGAAACTTCAAAAGGAAGAATGAGAATGGTTCAAACTGGAAAGGCTCTTCCAAGAAGAGAAGAGACATATCACAAGTACAATGCTTCAGATGTGATCAATATGGACATTATGCCCAGAAGTGTCCAGATTGACTAAAACAACAAGCCACCTTTGCTAAAGTTGGAAAGACTAGCCCAAAAGAGTACTCTGAGAAGTATGTGTTCTATTCAGCCTTGTCAAGTTAAACATCCAACAGTCCTAACACTTGGGTGATTGATAGTGGGGCATCCCGCCATATCAAAGGATACAGAGAACACCTAGATACTCTTGAAGAAAATTCTGATGAGGAGGTGACTATCGGAGATGATTCCAACTACCCTATTAAGGGGGTTGAAACCTGTACCATAAATGTGAAGTCAGGCATATCACTTCAGCTCACCGGGGTTCTGTTCGTACCAGGAATAAAGAGGAACCTTGTGTCTATCTCAACACTTGAAGATAAAGGATACAAAATAACCTTCATGGAAGGAAAGGTTTTGGCATGGCCAAAGAAATCCACCATCAAGAAGGCTCTATCTATAGGAGTTAGGCATGGATCACTCTACAAGTTAAGCACCACCCCTTCTCAAGCTCTCATTCATGAAAGTTCAAGCTCAAACGAGATTTGGCACAGAAGATTAGGACACCTTTACTTCTGAGCTCTACCCTCCATAGAGAAGTTAGTGAATGGTATGCCTAAATTGAAACACAACCATGAAGGAACCTGTAAGGGCTGTGCCCTAGGTAAGAATACTAAAGGAACTTTTCATAATAGTTCTAGTAAAAGCAATAATTTATTAGAACTCATTCATTCAGATTTATGTGGACCCTTGTCTATACCCTGTACGGGTGGGTTTTTGTACTATGTAATATTTGTTGATGATTTCTCCCGGAAGACTTGGATTTATTTTCTAAAAAGTAAGGAGCCTGAAGAAATTCTTTTGAGATTTAAGGAATTTAAGGCTCTTGTAGAAAACCTGTCAGGGAAGAAAATCAAAACACTTAGAACAGACATTGGGGGGGGGGAATATACTTTTGATGTATTTAAAGAGTTTTGTGTAAATATCGAGATTAAGAGGGAGTTCACTGTACCCTACAACCCTCAACAAAATGGAGTAGCTGAAAGAAAGAATAGGACCATAGTAGAGGCTGCTAGAGCCATGATGTTGGATCAAAACATGAAAATCTCGTTTTGGGTTGAAGCCTCTCAAACAATCGTCTACATCCAAAATAGATGCCCTCACTCACTCCTAGACAACAAAACTCCAGAACAAGTCTTCACAGGTATGAAACCTGACATCAACGACTTAAGAATCTTTGGTTGTCCTGTATACATTCATGTGCCTAAAGAAAAGAGGACCAAACTAGAACCTTCCAGAAAGAAGGGTATATTTGTGGGGTATAGTGAAATCTCTAAGGCTTATCGAATCTACATACCTAGTCAAAAACAGCAGAGATGTAATATTTGAAGAAGACATTGCCTTCAAAAGATCTATAAGCTCCCTTGAATTAGAAAATCACGATCCTCCTAAAACCATGGAAGAGGATCTTGCTCCTAAAGTTCAGAGGGAGACCCCATCTGAAATAGTAAATGATGATCACATCACGCCATTAGAAGAACCACTAAATACAAACCTAAAGAGACCTCTTTGGGCCAGAAAAGTAACCTAGGAAGCCGGAAACTTTGCAGCTCCAAAAGGAACTTTTCGAGAGAGCAAAAGACCCCACAAATTTTCTAATTATGTGGCATTAATGAGTGAGATCATAATGTAGAACTTGGAAATGTTGAAAAAGCCCTAAAACACGTATGGAAAGATGCCATGGCAGAAGAGTATCAATCTATCATTAAGAATGATGTCTGGGACATTGTGCCCAAACCTAAGGACAAATCAGTGGTATCATCCAAATGGCTATTTAAGATAACGCATGCAACAGATGACAACATTGAGAAACAAAAAGCCAGATTTGTGGCCAGAGGGTTCTCACAGAAAGAAGGCATTGACTATGAAAAAACTTTTGCACTAGTCGCACGATATACATTCGTCAGAGCCATTATTGTCATTGCTGCATCAAAGGGGTGGAAAATTCACTTGATTGATGTAAAGACAACTTTTGTGAATGGTACCATTGAAGAGGAAGTATATCTTGAACAACAAGGAGGTTTCGTCATTCACAATGTAGAATTTCATGTCTGTAGGCTAAAGAGGGCATTGTATGGGCTAAAGCAAGTTCCCCGAGCTTGGTATGAAAGAATTGATAACTACCTCCTGGGATTGGGCTTCTCCAAAAATGATGCAGATCCCAACCTTTACTTCAAGGTAACAAATGGTGACATGATTCTTGTATTATATGTTGATGATTTACTAATCCCAGGAGAGGATCACTTAATCACTCAATGCAAAGAAGAATTAGCCTCAAAATCTGAAATGAAGGACTTGGGAATCGTCCACTATTTTCTTGGTCTAGAAGTCTAGCAGCATGAAAATTACATCACTCTGAGTCAAGGACAGTATATAGTTGATATTTTAAAGAGGTTTGGAATGTTGGAATGTAGACCAATGTCCACACCTATGGAAACAAACTTGCATAAATTGAAGGAAGCTGCAGTAGACTCAAAATTTGCAGATCCTACACTCTACAGACAGATTATTGGATCCCTGATGTACTTGGTCAACACCAAACCTGATATTTGTTATGCTGTGAATGCACTCAGTCAGTTTATGTGTGTACCGAAAGAGATACACCTTGTTGCAGAAAAACATATCTTAAGGTACCTTCGAGGAACCATTGGATATGGTCTCAAATATGACCGAGTGAAACTTGATCTTCATGGCTACACAGATTCAGATTGGGCTGGAAGTGTGGTGGACAGAAAAAGCACATCAGGATGTTGTTTCAGCTTGGGATCAACAATGATATCTTGGATTAGCAGAAAGCAATCATCTGTTGCGCAGAGTTCTACTGAAGCATAATACATTGCTGCCTCATTGAGTGCAAGAGAAGTTGTGTGGCTCAGAAAGCTCCTAGTAGGATTGTTTGGAGTCTGGACAGCCCTTGGAACCCACTGTCATACATTGTGACAATCAGAGTTGCATCAAGCTCTCCGTGAATCTAGTGTTCCACGACAGGTCTAGGCATATTGAGATTCCTTATCACTATGTTAGAGACATGGTAGAAAGGAATGTGAACCAGTTGCAATATATTAGTACAAGTAATCAAACTGTTGGCATCCTCACCAAGTCTCTCTCCAAGACAAAAGTTGAACACTTTCGAGATCAACTTGGCATGGTTGATAATATAATTTGAGATTGAGTCTAAATTGTATTTTTTGTACTAATATATAAAGATGTTTGATGTGTAAACTCTTTTTCTTGTCATGTGTGTGACTACATGACTAATGGGCCCCACTTGTGTACATTGAAGAAGGGTGACGACTTTTCTACAATATACACTTCTATTTGATTGATGTTGTAAGGTGACTACTTTACGACATCTCCATCATGATGGATATCATGCGACGTGATATCTATGGACATGTCATGATGATTAGGATCTCTTAAATATCATGGTAGATATCATAAGGCTGATATCATTCAATACACCATACATGAGTTAGAGATCTTCATGGTGGATATTATGTGATGTAATATCCGTGGACACGCCATGATTCAGTATCCATATGGTAGACATCATGAGACGTGATGTAAGTGCACATACCATGGATATATTCGAGATATGGTGAATATCATGTAACTTGATATTCATGCTCATACCATATCTCCTAACAGTGAGGTGATATTTTCTCTATTTCACAAATTAATGGACTTATTGTGATTTGTTTTAATTTTTTTATCTTCCCTAGCTAAGAGGGAGTGTTGATGTTTGTAGCTTCAATCAGATAAAAATGATTATGATATTATGAGAAAAGTTCAATCTATATTATGCATGCATATATATATATATATAATAATAATAATAATAATAGATATTATTATTATATATATCTTAATATACATACTTATATCTATATTTAATTATATCTGATCTCTTCCATAATAATAATATTATGGATTGAATGAACATCATATAAACAAATGTATTATCAATTTATGGAAAAATCGATGGATGTACAAAGACCGATTAACATCGGTTATGGAAATAGTTATCTATACCGATATGCTATCGGTTATAGATTTGTTAACTATACCGATACAATATCGGTTATGGATTTGTACCGATACATTTGTATTGGTTAACACTTGTATTGTTTGAGATTGCATCAGTTAACATATACCGATCGATTAGCATTGTGATCGGTCACATTAAATCTGCGATCTGTTGTTATGAGGAGGCACGTTAATATAGTGACATGTCTCCTCATGGAGACATGTCTCTATACTATCTTGCCTCCCTTATATATGCTCATTCGTAGATCAAACAAAGACAATGCATATACAACAAATTGAATGCGAAGTCTTCTCATAGCCAGTCAGCAAATAATTCAGAGATAATTTCTATCAGCATTTCTTTTGTAATATTTTTCGTATTTATATAGTGCATAAATACTTGTGAAATTAGTCTTGAATTCCATAGTCTTCTATTTGCTGCATACCTGAAAAGAAAAGATATATATCAGTGAACATATAAATAAAATTGCATTCATTTCCATTTTTGCTATAAATCTAATTTCATTAACAAAAAACAGCGCTTAGGTTAGAACAAGAATGGTGTGGATTATGAAAAAAAGAGGCAGATAATAACTCACTTAGTAAATAAGCATTTATAATTAGTAATTTCTAGAGCAAGAAATAATTAAAATATAATTAAGTTTAAGACGGGTTAAGAAGAAGAGCTGTGACTCTTTCAAAAGGGGTAGAAATATTGAAGAGACACGACTTCTCCCTCATATTGGGAGGGTATAAAAAGAAAAAATATTTATTTGCGGAGGCATCAAACAAAAATCAAGAAAAGAAAATCCAAAAGCATCAGTGTTCATAAGAGCAGTCCAATACATTATATATCAACGATGAAGACCAGAACTTCGAAAAAGCATTAGCAATTTCATACCAGCAATCGGGATCAGATCAGAATCTGTTTTTGATTAATGGGCAGTGACATTCTTGTTTATAGTGGTATGCATGAATATATGTTTAAATATGTATGCCTGATTTATGCAACAATATAATGCACAATTCTTTAGACATTAATGTAGTATAATATATTTAGCACATAACATCATATATAATATATATTATACATAAGTAATTATATGGATTTTTAAATAACAACAATCAATCATGACAAGTTGAGGAAGGGAATAGAAGGAGGGAGAACAGCAGTAGGATTCCTCACTAGGTACACCCCCTCATATGGACGGCAGAAGGCCCGAGGCCAAGAAGGATGGTGTATCAGCTTTTGGGCCTAGGGTAGAGGATTGCTTTGGGAACCCTATTGTTGTTTCTCCTCCAACCTCTACATTGATCGATGGTTGGAATGGAGTCAAGGGAGTCTCAATCATAGGAGGGTGAATAAGGGTGGCATGATGAGGGAGAATAGCTATAGGATTCCTTACTAGGTACACTACCTCATATGGATGGTGGAAGGCCACATGAGGCCATGATGGATGGTATATCTGCTCTTCGGCCTAGGGTATAGGATCGCTTCAAGCACCCTGTCATGTCTCCTTATCTAAGCTCCTTTATGGTTGAACCCAAACAATAAATAAGATATGCTATATGACTAAGACGATTATGAATATATGTTCTTTAATGCTAGTTATGGTTGATCTAATAAATTGTATCTTGAATATTTCTCTAACATGATTGTAGGGTCTCAAAAAGGATCTATCTTGTTTTATTGTATTTGTGATTCTAGGGAAAAGTATAGGGTAATCCAAAATGGGCACATTGCATTTGGTATCAGAGCATAGTTTCTTCCAGCCTGCAGGATAAAGATAAAACAATGGATGCATTCTAGTCAAAGAGGCTTAAAGGTCTAAGAAGGGATCTATTGACTCTGTCCTAAAATGATATATCAAAATCTATAATGATCATATGGTATACTAGTAAATGACAATGACTAAATGGCAATGGCCAGACACTTAAAAGCAATATAGGTGATTCTTGAATATGACCATACATGTATTTGCGTATATGTTTCGTGTCTTACATGTACTTATGTGTATACACTGGGTCTTGCATGTATTTATAAGAATGCTTCGTGTCTTATGTGTATGTACCATGTCGTGCGTGTATTTATATGTATGCTTTGTGTCTTACATGTATTTGTGTATGCATTTTGTCTTGCGTGTATTTATATGTATGCTTTGCGTCTTGCATGTATTTTTTCATAATTGAGTGATTACAAACTGAGACAGTCTCCTTATAGAAAGAAATAATTGAGAGCGAACTAGAAACTTTCTAAATGACTAACAGGAAAGATTCTACGTTATCTAACTAAGAAAATATAAATTACCTAATAAACTAAATATGCCTAAATGACCATTAATAAAACATTAAATTCTAACTACCCAAACAAAAAACAAAACTTTCAAGTCATTTGGCCATGAACGCATAGAAGGCTGACTCCTCAGAATGCTCTACTACATGAGCTTGCTGCTGAGACTCTCCCTAGTTGGTCTTCTAATCAACCGATTGCTTTCCGTAGAACCTCTAGATATGACCAAGCTTCCCACAAGAGTGACATGTGATATTCTTCTTGGAACCCTCCTCTGATGCACGTTGTCCTTTTTGTTGAGTGGACACGCCTTTGCCTTTATCTGTGTCAGTAAATGCTTGTTCTGCGCTGACCATGTCATTGGTGCTACCAAACTGCTGCCTCCACCAAGCTTGCTGCAAAAGCTTATTGCACAACTCATCAAATTTCAAGTCAACATTAGCGGAGGTAATGTTGAGCGTCTGAATAAAGTGTTCGTAGGACTATGGGAGACTATTCAGCGTAATCACCACCATGCCCTCTTCCATGTTGCGACCAATGGCCTCCAGTTCATCATGTATTTCCTTGATCTTCATAATATGCTTCTACAAAGACATCTTCTCATCCATTGTAAGGGAAAACAACAAATTCTTCAAAAAAAAAAGCTTGACTTTTATCCAACGTTTCATGGAGACTTTTCAAGTGCATCGAAATCTCTGCAACAAACTTTTGGAAGCATCTCACTGGTGATGAATAACTTCAACAACATAACCGCTTCTCAGTTACGCTCTTTAAACTTAACCTGATCTTTGCCTGCCGCTATAGGGCGAGTAGAGTTACCCATAACAAGTTGGTCTAAGCACCGGTACTAAAAAATCGAGAGCATCCTCTGCTTCCAGATATTGTAGTTCCTACCGTTAAACCGCTGATTGCCCTCCAAAATGATGTTGGTCAACGACACCATCCCTCTTATTTTCCTATGCACAAAAAATAAGCGAAACTCAAGCTTCAAAAGAATTTGATTTTTTTGTTAAAAACCAGTCAAAAACCTTTAGCAAAGAGCTGACACAAACTTCGAGGCATTGCTCGAAAATTAAAAAAACCCTAATTTTATTGCGAAAATCAGTAAAAAACAAGAACACATGTAGACTAAAGAGCCCACGAGGCATTGCTCGGAAATAAAAAAATCTCTCACACGAGAGAAGTCTAGGCGCAAAAAAGCTAATGCAAAAACCCTAGCTCGTGAGTTTTGTAAACACCCACAAAACCCATGATTTTAATAAAAAAATCATGAAAAACCACCAGTTGAAGAATCGCCACAGGTATGAGAAAAAACAGAGATCGCAACTAGAAAACTTTCTGTTGCGTGCAAGAAGTCATAATCTACAGACATTCAACGCCTAGAATAGATGCAAAACATTCTCTGAAAAAAACAACTTGATTTTCTTTAAAAAACGACGCCTTAAAACTTCCCCTTCACATGCAAGAGTGAAAAAAAATGGCGATAAAAACCCTTTCGCCGATCTTTTTAGAAACATAGAAACCCTTTATGAGCAAATGGCTTGAAAAGAACCACATTTTTGGACAGACGCGACCCAATGCAATTTTGTCTTCCGCTGCGACCGAACAAAAATCCATTGTGCGCGATTCTTGCTAAAAAAAGGCGTGGGTTTTTGCTGAAGAAACCCTTCTCTGGCGGCCCTAAAAAACACGCAATAATCTGGAAATATTGTCCAACAAATGGACACGAAAAAATGCAAACGCGATACGAGCAGCTAAACCCCCGAATTGCAGAAATAGGGATGAAAAACCCTCGAATTCCAGTGAAGAACACTCTCAATCTCCTCATAGCAATTTTTTCATTAAAAAATTATAGAAGAAATTTCTGGAAAATATTTCCAGGCAGAAGACCACGAATTTTAAAAAAATCGTCAAACAATTAAAATTCCCTCTTGGCTTGCTCTGATACCATGTTACGAAATTTCATTATTCATAATTGAGTGATTACAAATGGAGACAAAGTTTCCTTATATAGAGAAATAACAGAGAGCGAAATAGAAACTTTCTAAATGACTAACAAGAAAGATTCTAAGTTATCTAATTAAGAAAATAGAAATTACCTAATAAACTAAATATGCCTTAATGACCATTAATATAACATTAAATACTTTATTAGTCTACTCCGTGTGTGTTTATGATTATGTTATGCTTAATTATGAAAATGCTAAATATTAAGATCGCCTGATGTGTATAGTAAGTTGCCTAACAATTGCTTTTGGCGTTGAAGCTTTAAGAATCCTCAATATATTGCATACATAAAGACAAAACACAGTCAACAAAGTCTCAAAGGCTCCGATATGGGATCACTATGATCTGAACCATGAAATGTCAATTCCACTAATCTGAACATACAAGAATACGGAATTCTGAAAAAATTCTGAGCTACTGGGTCCTGTCAAAAGACACATGTAAACTTCAGGAACCAATTACTTGGATCCCATAAAAAGTCATAGAGCATGTATACTTGTGAGTTAAGCAAAATAGTCAAATCTATCTCCAAACGAACAGTGCGGGCATATCCAAATTACAAATCGGCATGCCCACGTTGAATACTCATGCAAACATTGTGATACAAAACTCAATATTGTATATTACTAGATGCATCCACAATGTGAAGACCCCTAGTCCTCTTTGTCAGTGATATTCAATTTCTTGGATGCAAGTAATGAAGTTTTGTTTTGGTTTTTCTGAATTTTTCAATTTTTTTGTGTTTTTGATATAAAAAGCAAAGCAAGGAAAAACATAGAAATACTCCAAACTGAAAACTAAATGGTTACAAAGAGAGATTTAGCTGCAGGAATCATATATCATCATTATTCATTAATTGTTTAAGCCTTTTCACATACATGCATACTCGGAAAAGCTGTACAAATGACTTTAATGCTCCTGCTGGTAAAAAGCAGCCCTGAAGATGAATCGATTCTCCCAAAATGTGAAGAGTAGGCCTTCAAGATGGATGCCAGTGAGTTCTTCAAGGTCTTAATGCCTTCACTCTAAATTTCCTGCAATGTTTTATGCTTCCCTTGAACAAAATTGCCCTCTGGATAAGGGCGTCTCCCTAGCAGCAAATAATGGTTGTCAAAAAGCAAGTCGAGCAGCTTGGAAATGAGGCCAATATTCACCTAAATGCAGACTACTAATTCCCCTTAAGCTGGGCCCTTTTAAACTGTTCTTTTCTCTGAAATTCTTCCTCCAGTTTGCACAATCGTGACCTTTGAATGAAGCCAACAGATAGCAATCTTCAGCTGATATCTCACAACCTCAGAAAGCTGATACAATGAAGAAGCTACGCTCTCCAATGCCCAAAAAGCTTTGGAATTGCAGAAACCCCTGGTTTCTTCCAATCGCTCATGAATGAAGGAAAACAAAATGCTCAATAATCATCCCATTCAACCTTCTCTTGGAAATTTATAAGCTTCTCACGAAGGAGGTCGATTTCCCTCTAAAAAGCATTGTCGGTCTTATGGGATCTTTGCTAGATGGTGTGGGTTAGGGTCCTCTGGTAAAATGGTTCCAAGAGAGGTTTAAAGGTCAGGTAGGTATAAATGTGCTACCTGAAGATTTCTTTTATATCGATTGTTATAAAGGACAAAAGGAAGGGATTGGTTATGATGAAACTTTTGCTCTTGTTGCCCGATATACTTCAGTTTGAACAGTCCTAGCCATTGCAGCTGCTAAAGGGTGGAAAGTGCATCAGATGGATGTAAAGACTGCCTTCCTAAATGGAACCATTGGAGAAGAAGTATATCTAGAGCAACCTAAAGGTTTTGAGATTCACAATTCCAAAACTCATGTGTGTAAGCTAAAGAAAGCCTTATATGGACTCAAACAGGCTCCCAGAGCCTGGTATGAGAAGATTGATAACTATCTTATGAAGCTAGGGTTTTCCAAGAATGATGTTGACCCAAATCTCTACTTCAAACAGAATAAAGGTGACATGTTGATATTAATCCTATATGTTGATGATCTATTGATTACAGGAGAGGATCAACTTATTCATCAATGCAAGAAGGATTTAACAAATGAATTTGATATGAAAGACTTAGGTCTATTACACTACTTTCTTGGTTTAGAAGTCTGGCAGAAATCAGATAGTATTATCTTGAATCAAGGAAAATACACTCTTGACATATTGAAGAGGTTTGATATGTTGAACTGTAGACCAATGTCATCACCTATGGAAACTAACTTTCATAAGTTAAAGGAAGCAGCAGCAGAATCTCCTCCAATAGATCCTACTCTATATAGGCAAATAATAGGCTCCCTAATGTACTTGGTAAATACCAGACCAGATATTTGCTTTGCAGTAAATGCGTTAAGTCAGTTCATGTGTGAGCCCAAAGAGATTCATCTCATTGCTACAAAACATATAATGAGATATCTTCAGGGTACTTTGAACTATGGACTTAAATATGAAAAGACAGACTTGGACCTTCATGGATTCACTGACTCAGATTGGGTTGGAAGTGTGACCGATCGGAAAAGCACATCAGGATGTTGTTTCAGTTTGGGACCAGCTATGGTATCTTGGATTAGCAGAAAACAATCTTCAGTGGCTCACAGTTCCACAGAGGCTGATACATTGCATCTTCGATGACTGCTAGAGAAGCAGTATGGCTTAGAAAACTACTTGTTGGATTATTTGGTAAACCTTTGAAACCAACTAACATCCATTGTGATAACCAGAGTTGTATCAAGCTATCAGTGAATCCTATGTTTCATGACAGATCCAAACATGTTGAGATCCCTTATCGTTATGTCCGAGATATGGTTGAAAGGAAAGTAATTCAGTTGAAATATATTAGTATAGGAGATCAAACTGCATATATTCTTACCAAAGCACTTCCCAAAGTGAAAGTTGATCACTTCAGGAAAAATCTTGGTATAATTGAAATGTAATTTTTGATTTGTATTAATATAATAAAATGTTTATGGGCACATCCATCCTATGTACATTTCTAAAAGTGACGACTTCTTAGAAAATGAACACTTGTATTTGATGTTACAAGGTGACGATCTTGTAATAGAGATTCCTTATGGTAGACATTTGATATGTCAATGCACATACCATAATAGGGTTATATGTAAGGGAATGTAATATTCCTTATTGCTATATCCTTGTATCACGATTTGAGGTGATATAAAATTAGGTATCACGATTTGAGGTGATTCCTCATATCACGATTTGAGGTGATATGGAAATTAGGGATCACGATCTGAGGTGATTCCTCATATCACGATCCGAGGTGATATGAAAATTAGGTATCACGATTTGAGGTGATTCCTCATATCACGATCTGAGGTGATATGAAAATTAGGTATCACGATTTGAAGTGATTCCTCATATTACAATCTAAGGCAATATGTAAAATCTAGTTAAGGTGGCATATGACAAATTATATTCCCTAGCTAAGAGGGAGTGTTGAAATTGATAGCATCGTTCAGATAATTATCTAAATACATATATGCACATATTAATGTCATATATACACATTAATAGATTAATATATATCTGAATTGATACATATTAGTGTATATGTAATTATTATTACATATACATTAATATATACATAATTATGTTTATTATATTTATTATATGATCCATAAATATATAAATATATATGTAATTACCATTACATATACATTAATATATACTTATGTATATATTATCGAATATAATAGTCTTACAAAATACCGATCGACTTTCTTAAATACTATCACCTTTAACTGATTGTCATCGGTTGTATTAAGTCGATGATAATCGACTATTGAAACAACAAAAAGGAAGTCGATACTCATCGACATTGCTAAAAGCATTGTCGATGGTAATCGACATTGTTATATGATAACCGATGTATATCAGTATAGACAAAAAGATAATCATGTTGAACAGTCATGACTTGATGAGTTGTGACTCATTAATGAGTCACGATTCATCAAGCCATGACTGCTCAACATAATATAAAGTCTACATTGCTTGATTTCTTGAAGACACCGAAAATATAGAAATCTATAAATATACAAGTGTCTCATAAAAAGAGAATATTCAGCAAAACAGTTTTAATATAATATATAGTACTATCATTTAATAGAAGTTTATCATTATTTTACATGGTATCAGAGCGCTGGTTCTGAAGGATCCGAGCGGCTGATAAACTTGAGAAATTAAATTTTAGATTGAATACATTACATTCCCAGTGGCAAGCATTATCAGATTTGAGGATAGGCTTGAAGGAGCAGAGAATTTTCAATCATGGAAATTCAGAATCTTAATGATATTGAAAGAAAATAAAGTCGAATCTTTTATTAGAGAAAACAAATTAAAACCAGAAGAACCTGACATATAAACTTGGAATGAAGGAAATGATAAAGCAATAAAGATCATCATTGGAGTTAGAGATCACATTTTTCCAATTTTAATGAAATACGAAAGCGCACATGAGATGTTCAAAGCACTAGAGAAAACTTATGAAATAAGTAATGCAAGCAAGAAATTAGCCTTGAAGAGGGAGATAAATCATATAAGCATGAACAAAGGTGAGACAATAAATTCATACTTCATGATAGTATCAACTCTAAGGGATAAATTATCAACAGTTGGTTATGAAATCGATGGTAAGGAATTTCATAACCAACTGTTGATAATTTCCTGCTTGCATTACTTATTTCATAAGTTTTCTCTAGTGCTTTGAACATCTCATATGCTCTTTCGTATTTCATTAAAATTGGAACAATGTGATCTCTAACTCCATCAATGATGATCTTTATTGCTTTATCATTTCCTTCATTCCAAGTTGATATGTCAGGTTCTTCTGGTTTTAATTTGTTTTCTCTAATAAAAGATTCGACTTTATTTTCTTTCAATATCATTAAGATTCTGAATTTCCATGATTGAAAATTCTCTGCTCCTTCAAGCCTATCCTC
>MU224863.1:471378-523958 GCA_018584345.1 Thuja plicata
GGTCTAAATTTCCAAAATTTGACCGACTGAGAACAGATTGTCTACAAGAGGAATCAAGGCTAGACAAGAAAGGACTAAAGAAGAAAACCATTGATGAAGATCTCCATGTACTAAATGTGGATAACCATAAGAATAGGAAAAGACACTTCAAGAAAAAGAGATATAATAATGAAAACAATAAAAGAGATATGTCCAAGGTACAATGTTTCAGATGTGATAAATATGGACATTATGTATTCAATTGTCCATACAAAAAGCATCAGGCTTCATTCACCAAAATAAAGAAGCATAAGACTAAAGAAGAACTTAAAAATGAGAAATTTGTGTTGTACTCTGCACTTTCAAACCAAGTCTCAAATAAAAACACCTGGGTTATAGACAGTGGTTCTTCAAGACATGTGATAGGATTCAGAGAACTACTAGATTCTATGGTAGAAGAATCCGATGAAGAAGTAACTATTGGAGATGATTCAGCTTATCTAGTAAAAGGTATTGGGACATGTACTATCAAACTAATGACTGGAAATTCCATTCAACTTACTGGAGTACTATATGTACCAGGCATCAAGAGGAATCTAGTATCTATCTCAGCTCTTCAAGATAATGGATATAGAGTAACCTTTATGGATGGTAAAGTAAAGGCTTGGCTAAAGAACTCTATTATCAAGAAAGCCCTAACTATAGGAAGAAGGCAAGGTTGTCTATATGAATTGTGTACAAATACAAACCAAGTCCTTATTAATGAAATCACTAACACCAATGAGAGATGGCATAGAAGACTAGGACACTTAAATTACAAAGCCCTATCTTCCATGGAAAAACTAGTCACCGGATTACCAAAGCTCAAACAATACCACCCTAGTGCATGCAAAGGTTGTGCTTTAGGTAAAAACACCAAAGGGGCATTTCAAAATAGTTCTAGTAAAACAAACAATTTAGAGTTGGTTCATTCAGATTTATGTGGACCTATATCCGTTCCATCAATAGGAGGGTGTAAATACTTTGTGATCTTTATTGATGATTTCTCCAGGAAAACCTGGATATATTTCCTTAAACATAAAGAATCTGAGGAGATTCTGAAAATGTTCAAAGACTTTAAGTCACTTATTGAAAACTTTTCTAGAAAGAAAATCAAGACCCTAAAGACAGATAATGGTAAAGAATATACATCAGACATCTTTAAGGAATTCTGCAAAAATGTCGGGATTAAGAGGGAGTACAGTGTTCCTTACAATCCTCAACAGAATGGGGTTGCTGAAAGGAAAAATAGAACAATTATTGAAGCTACTAAAGCAATGCTTCTTGATCAAAACCTTGACACTTCTCTTTGGGCAGAAGCATCAAATACTGCAGTATATATTCAAAACAGATGTCCACACTCTCACATCGATAGTAAAACCCTTGAAGAAGCTTTCTTAGGGGCAAAACCAGACATTAGTAACTTACGGATATTTGGTTGTCCAGTATACATACATGTACCCAAAGAAAAGAGAACAAAGTTAGAACCATCTGGAAGGAAAGGTATTTTTGTAGGATACAGTGAAACCTCAAAAGGATACCGAATATATATATATACCTGGTCAAAATCAGATTGAACTAAGCAGGGATGTAATCTTTGAGGAAGACATAGCATTCTCTAGAGCCAGAATTTCTTTAGAACTAGAAACACATGCCTTTCCAGAAGAGGAATTTACACCTGAGATTCAGAAGGAGTATTCTGAGGAAGAAGAAAATGAGGAACAACTCTCAACATTGGTAAACCCCAAAAAGAGACCTCTCTGGGCCACTAAGACAATAGAATAAGCCAAGTCTTTTGTGTAATGAGCCTAACTTGGCCTCATCCTTAAACCGTCTAAATTTTATCAATTTCCGTGCAAATCATACACTTGGTATTTTATCAAACAGTTGGCATGCAATCACTGTAAGGACCTTGTTCAGCTCTTACCTAAATTCGATTGCAAGCTCTGAGTTTATTTGCTATTATGGTGTTCTTTCAATTGATTTGTAAATGGATTTGAACCCATACATATATATGACTTCTTTGTTTTAATAATCACCATTTAGAATTCTCGAGAACACCTTCGACTGCCAAAGTCAATTTACAATTGTGTGTAATGTAATGAGCCTAGCCAATATGGGCTCAATGTTTCTAAGAAGATTTGCTGTCCAGATTCATTTGCAAATAGGAAAAGGATTGTTTATATTTAAATGTCCAAACAATTTGCCTTAATTGTGTGCATACAATCGTATAGTAATTTCTAAATAATAACCATTCATATAGATTGAATTTATTATGATTCTACATTCAATGCGTAATGGAAAGGAACCTGATTTTTATTCTGTAAAACCCCACGCCTGCTGGACTGAGATTGGTCCTTCCTAACGCCAATGATGTACTACTGCTGCTGGCCAGAGATGATGGGGACGTGAGCCTGCAGTGCTCAGTGGCTGCAGCAATGAATCGTCACCCTTGGACTATGCCTCTCGCATGACTGGTAATGGCAGCACGGTGGGTGCTGCTGCAAAGTGTTAACGCTGACTCCATGTCTGCCCGCGTTTTCCAGCAACCATGGAACTAGGCTCGCGCGGCTGGCAGCATGTGCCTTACGGCCATTAAACAGTGGACTCCCAACGCCTTAGAAGTGTAAGTCAATTTCGCTTCACACCCTCCACGTCCAGCAATGCAGAAATTCTTGCTTCAGCTCAACTCGATTTCAAGGCAAATCTGTAACCTCAGAGAAAGAACCCGCACCCTCAGTGTGCTTACAAACTCCCAGAATTTCAGAATCTCTCCAATCGTATACAACAGCACGATGAAGATACAATCAATCATATAACAGCGATCAATCAGCGATTAGCTCAAGAAGAATCAGTCTTCGAGAAACTAATTTGACCCTTCAGCTAGGGCTCAGATGATTAGGAACAATTCCCAAGAACAATTTCAATAAACAATATTCAATGCTTTACTTCACAAATGAGCCTGTATTTATAATTCCTTGGTCTCCATAGTTTCCAAAAACCATCATCAGTTAACTGGGACTTTTGTGGTATTTTAACCAAAACCAGCAAAGTTAAAGAGGGAAAAATTGAAAGGAAATGACTAGTAAAATATTCTTTAGTTGTAGACACAATAATACCAACTGGGATTTCAGAAACTTTATGTAAACATAAAGAAGATTCAACACAAAACCAGAATACACATTCCCAAATTTATATGATGAAAGAAATGTAATAAGTATGTAGCTGTAACAAAAATGGAAAATGACATACAAACCCACAGACTGAGATAAGTTATGTTAATGCACTCAAATCAAGATACCAAGATCGTGACTGCATTTATTTGCACATGTTACATAGTTTGTAAGTGTTCTAATAGATGAAAAACAGTTCAATAATGACAAAAGGGATTACCAATATAACATACAAAAATCAGTAATAATAACAGGGAAAACACTCAAAACAGATGAATCAAATGTTTCCTCTATTATTTTATTGAAGTTACACAGCTTCAGAAACCCTTCTACAAAGCTTGAATCTAGAATGCCCTCTATTCTCCCTCAGTTCTATAAAAGAGTAAAAGAACCAAAAGAAAAACGGAACCCGTTTACATTTGAAAACATTGCCTTTATAGTTTTCCCACCCATAACTTACCTGTATCTGATTCATAACTATCACTTTTGAAGACTTCACAAAACAATTTAAAATATCAGTCTTTTTTTTCCCTTCTAATGAGCATATTTTTAAACTTGTTAAAATAAATTGTTTAAAAGCATTAGTTTTAGAATAAAAGTTGTTTCTTCATGCAAATTTGACGGGTAGCTGTCTGACAAGGCATTATGTCAAACACTTGGCATGTGTTGATTGTAGATATACCCATATCCAGCCAAAGTATCTCCTGCATTTCTTGGATCTCCAAATGCTGTCTCCATCTCTATAAATTCTATACCATAGCCGTACAAGCCTCCTCTATATCCCCAAACGGCTTTGAAGTAAGTGCTGAACTTGTCTTACTAATAAAATTTGTAAGATTTTCAGTGGCAATTGATTTTGCTAGTAAGGCCTTCTCAGTCCCTGAAGGATTAAACAACAACATTCCTTTAAATGGCATTAAAATATTTTCATCACAGAAATGCTTTGACCTCTATGACAACCTGGCCAACTGAATTATCAGAACCATCTTCAACTATACATTCAGTAGTAAAATTCATGAATAAATGCCCTTGCTCTTTATATACGTTTTCCAAATTGAAGTTCCCATTACATTATTTCAAATGGTCTCTAGTTTGAAATATTCACACCAGTCACTGTTAGGCCTGGCTAAGTTTTATCTATACAAAGACTCCTTTTAAGGTGCTTCCAATGCTTCTTCTTTTTCACTGTTATAGTAGCCATACAGTTAATGTCATGACCATGGACTTGTGAGTGAGCAATTTCATGTTATGATGCTTTTAGTTTGTTATCTTTATTCCCTTCTTAGGGAGCAAAGTTCAAGTTATTTGATTGACTGGTTGAAAATATAAATTGCCTAGACTTGGCCCATTCTCATATTGACCACCAAACATGGGAATAAATGAGGTGTACTAGAGATCTTGTAAAAACATTCATCATTAGATCACATTATCCACTATTCTATCCCTAGAACTGAGCACCATGTCTTCCATAAATTTCTGATTTAAATAGATGTATGGAAAAATTGGGGTCTCAAAAAAGGATTAGCACCAAGCCCATTTCCTTAGTTGTTTTTTTACCACCCTTTCTTTATGACCTTATTTGCACTAGTTATAACTCCAAGAATAATATTAATTAGCAATGGAAGCTCTTGTCTTGATGATAAAACTTCACTTTTGTTCCCCATGCTAGTACTCATTGCGCTGTTTTCTTGGGCCAAGATTTTGAAAGTTTCATTCTTGAAAGGGTGTTGACAAGGGTGAGATGAACATCGTCTTATAAATGCTTTGGTAACTTGGTTGTCATCTCTATGAATATTCTAAAATCATTTCCCCTTGATTCACCCATGTTATTGTTTTGATTGGAGTTAGAATTTGCTGCTTGTTTTATTCGTTACCTTTCTAAGACCATTTGTGCTCTTTGGCTGTTTTGCATTAATGTATCCTTCACAGGATTGCAGGATTAAAGCTCTGTTACCAATTGTAATGTCCCCTACTAGGAGGCTGCCAATGTCCAATGATTAACATACATCACTATGCACTTAAATCAGATTAAATTAAGAAACAAAGAATGTTCCATAATACATTTGACTGTTGACATACTTAAGCCCCGTTTCCTTCCCTCCTAAACATCAACCCTAAGGAGGATGAGGAATTACTTGTCATAGGGCGCTTGGAAACCATCTACAAGCAGGCTCCCTCAAGACATTGGGGATGCATTTTCATACCCATCTCGGGACTTTCCCTCAAGGCATCGGAAATACATGTCCTTAGCCATCTTGGAACTTACCTACCTTGTGAGGATTTACTCCACCTTTCTCTACACAACACCCACCTATTCTCTTAAGGGGCTATAGCGAGTGATTAAAGAATAGGCTATGAATATACTAACTTCAAATGTGTGTGTATAATACAGCATAACTGATATATAATTCTGATTCCACTAGTATAAACAGTTATTTATGCTACAGCATACACCCTAGATCGTATAGTGGTCCCTTTATTCCTAACAGCATTCATATATAATATTCTGTAAATCAGTGTGGATTTATAAGTCACAGCATACCCATTTTCTGTTTATGATGCTTACCAGCTTTAAATATATTTTATTTCCTCCTGATCTCTTTCTCGTGATCAGTACCGAATATATTTAATATACCATGATTCCTTTCTGATCTGAGGAATACTAAATATACCTCTGACCCTCCTTCCATCCCCTTGAATGATTTGGGAATGTCTTATAAATTGTAGTGGAGTGATAAGGTACCTGTTGAAAGACATGTCCCACGTCCTTTCATATTCGTCATCCTTCCTAATCACACCATTTACTAACAACTCTTAACTGGTGTAGTCTTAATCTCTAATCAATATCATTGTGTCTTAAGATTAGTCCTCTCTTTAACTAGGTCAAAGGTGACAACCACTTTGTTTCAACAAGCTTGTTTGCATTCTTCAATGTCCCCTATTGTTTTTTGTAAGAGCTTCTTTTCCTCTTCTGATATCTAAGTGTTCCCTTAATATTGATAATGATCACTTTGGACATCAATCACAAATGTTCACTCGAGTGTATACGGTCATACTCCACACGCCTATTTTTAAAAGCCTTTGCCTTGGATTCTGCTTCAGATAATTGGAATGCAGTATTTTCAAGTCCTATATAAATTGGATCTCTTATGTAATGCAAGAGAACCACAAAAGTTGCAAGGACCTTATCAAGCCAAGTTGGAGAACAACATATCCTTTTACATCTTTTGCAATAGAAAGAGTGTTAGACCCTTTATTTTTCTTGATAGCATTCACTTTGCCCCTTTCCTTGTCTTTGGTTTGACCTTTTGACACACAATTGTACCAAGGTGTTTGCAACAATATTTTTTGACAAAGTCCTCTATCCATTACACTTGCAAATTGCATTTTATCTTAAGTTTCGAAAACCTTATAATCAAATCTATTGTGAGCCTACTTCGCAATCATGGCATCCATGAGATACGTTTCTTCGAGTAGTTTTGTCAAATAGATCAAGTGCCTTGACTATGCTCTCAAGGCTTGGCATATCATCTTCCATAGTGATTCTAACCATAATATTTGACAAATATTGCTTTCCTTTATGCTTTGAAGGATATCCATATGCTGGTCTAGAGAACTCATTATTGTGTAGGGCATGTGGTATGCTAGTAAAGGTGAGGAGCTTCATGTTAAATATGCACGATACATTTGCTTGAAAGTTTCTTAAATCCTTTACAACAGATACAATTTGTGTGCTCTTGCAAGCATGGCGTTTCATGAAATCACATTCCTATAAGCGATTTTGCCAAACAACATTTGACTTACACGTCTATTAGCAGAGATATACTTAATGACAAAAACCCTCATTTCATTTCCCTTCGATGGATGTTCATATCTTGTTTCAATAACAGTGGTGGCCCTGCTACAGAGATGTGTGTGGAAATTGAGGTGTTCAATTAGATTAGGTATTTAAATGATATTTTGAAGAGTTTAACACAAGGGTTTTGAAACCTTAAATTTTAAAATAGCCCAACTACGTAAAATTTTCAAACATTTTAAAATTCAATAATTACCTCCGCTTCTAACTGTTGATTTATTTAACCAAAGAGAGGCAATGGGGGTAAAATATCAAGACTTGACGAATTGTTTACACTCAAACTTATTTCGGAAAAGGTTCAACAAATCTGCAAGCATAACAATTGAAGTTTAATGCATAACTTTTGCTTGGATCCATACTTTCTTGTGAAACTTTGCCACATTGCCAATGATGACATCACAAGCCTTCTTTCCAAACCATTTTGCTTCAGCCTTTATAAAATTTCTGATTTAATTGTTTCCAGAAATCCCTCGATGAAAAATTGAACCTTTAAAATCTCACAATGGTAATTTTAAAGGTTCAATACTATCAAGAATTTCCACCTAAAATGGTTTGCATCATTTCTCATAGATTGAGATTTAATTGTTTCCTTAAATCTCAGCAAATTGGATGACTTCTTTGATTGTTCCAATTGAAATGGACTTTTCTCCTGAAATTGATGTACCTGTACTAGGTTTAATGCAAGAGTTGACAATAAACAGGTTAACTGTGACATTTTAAAGGTGGACATGGATTTCAACTAGTATGGAAAGCATGCGACTGCTAATCTTTTTTTGCCCAAAAACTGACTTGACAAAGGAGTTTGATGCATGATGATGCTTGTTATTTCAACACAAAGTTAAAAATTGGTGGTGTTGAAATGAGGCCAACAAGACTAAATTTTATCATTATCTTGATGGTTTGGAGCTTTCCAAGTAATTTCAAACAATGGTTTCTTTCTATTGATTGGTTTATATGGGTTGGTAAGATCTTGTATCCAACCCTAATTTCCTGTTAAAAAATCAATGCATAGGCAAGTGCAGAAATTTGCAGAGAATCTAAAATCTAAATGATATTATAAAGATCATGACTACAGCATAAAGACACACATAAGCTGCAATGCAGGTTTGAAAGATGTAATTTCAATAACAAAATTTATTACCAAGTTTCCAAAAGCTCTATTGATAAGATTGCTGTGTGACATTTTAGTTATAGATTTGGTCAACATTTTGAATGCTTCACCACCATTTTTTTCTCTTCTTTCGCTAGACAAGAGGTCTTGCTTCAGGGAAAATTCCAATCTTGCAGGTTGCCAGAATTGCAATTTTGGTTTGCTATGAACATGTAAGAAGGATCCGCTTAAAGGCACCTAATCACTTTTTGCTGGCTGTAAAATATAAAATTCTACTAAAGTTTGTATCATTTAGAAAGAGAACTAGGTGCACAAACGCTACCTTTTTAAATTGAAGTACGATACATTTAAGGTCACTTGTCAATTGAAGTTTTATGCAATATATAGCCAGAAACATCCCCTGGGCATATTTTTTCTCAAAGAAAAATTTCTTGAGAAGCTTTATGTAGATAGATATAGCATTAGCATTTCAGATCTCATTACAATGATGAGCTCTGAAGGAGATCTGAAACATTGACAACTTCTATCTTTCTATGTTCAGTTTTCTTCAGAAACTCTCTTTTCTAAACCATGTCTTATGGAGTTTTGAATCGTAAAATTGTATCTTTCTTGAAAATTTTCTAAGATTGCATCTATCTTTCAAAGAAAAATTAGAGAGCGTGTTTAAGGAAAAAACTGCAATCAAACTCCAATTGCTCCTCTATATGTAACAACTTCTCCAGTGCACCCCTTCCTCATCTCCTCTTCCCTTTAGTGCTGTCACATAAGCTAAAAGAAAATCTTTTCTGATTTCAATCAACCATAGGTTGACAAAAAACCTCTACCCTTTGGGATTCTAGCAATGGCCAATCAGTCATTCAAGTGGGCGCTGTTGAACCATGTCAAATGGTTTTATCTAGAAATAAATTAGGTGTTTAAGCATCCAATACTTTGTAATGCTTATTAGTGCTTTATTACTATAGAGTTAATCATAGTTTGCAAACCTAGTGAGTTCTTGTCAAACTTCTCAAGAAATCAAAAGTAAATAGGCAGAACGAGTTACTGGTGAACCTCACCTGCAACTCAGTTTTCTCTGCAGACTTGGCCATGAGAAATATTTGCATACCTTGACGAAGGCCTGACTTTTGCACATTTTTTTTTTTTTTTTTTAATCTTCATGGCCTTGAAAGCCTTAATTGTCTTAGAAAGCAAAACGGAAGAGTTATTTCTGAATTGCACCAGAAGGAAGAGTAGAGGTATTTTGTTTATTTCGCTTGAGATAACAAAGCAGTTTTTTTCTTTATTTTTATGAAAATTTAAGTGGTTTTTACTTTCCCAATTAAATCCTCAGTAATTTATTCCATTTATACTCTTGGTTTTTCAAGTCATTCCCAATTCCTAGTAATGCTTCTATCAGAATAGCCTTATGTATTGTCTAATTTTTTTTTGTCTCATGCACAATTTAAGTTTATTGTGTATACTTTTGTTATTTTTTTATTTGCCTAGGCTCAGTCAAAAATTTGGGCTGTCTAGTTTTTTCTGAGTATAAATCCAGGGTTTAAACTTTTTATATATGCCCCATCAATTTTATTTGTAATCTGGCTACTCGCTTTATGCAATGGTTGATTTCCTTCAGAAATTATGCACGCCCTTTTTAAATGTATATTGCATTTTAGTTTTACTGGACAATATTTCCGTAAAATGTGAAATATTGGTTGTGCTGATCATTAATATGTCAAAAAGTACCAAAACTTGCAAGAGTTATTATGGAAACTGTAAAGGTGATTGCAGAAGAATGCATAGCATTTACTGACTTGCAAGTGCTAACCTACATGATTTACTTATTCCTTAATTCTATGCAGGTTATGTACAAGACACTCAATCCTCAGTGGAATCAAACCTTGGAATTCCCAGACACAGGTAGTCCATTAGTGCTGCATGTGAGGGATCATAATGCTGTATTGCCTACATCAAACATAGGGGACTGTAAGGTTGAGTATGAAAGGGTCCCTCCTAACCAGACAGTGGACAAATGGATTCCTTTACAAGGAGTTAAGAAGGGAGAAATACGTGTGCAGGTGACTAGAAGAGTGCCAGAAAAATTGAAGAAATCAGGATCATCATCCAGTAGTTCTGGCATGACGGCAGTGCATAGGATATCCGGAAAGGTAAAAGCCAATCTATTAAAGCTTTCTCAGTGAGAGCTCTCAAGTATAAGTTATAACCAAGCAACTTAAGTAGACTTTTTGTTTTTAGTATTTAGATTTCTCTTGCTTTTTCCTGTAGAGACTCTTTATAATTCCTGTGAAGTTATTTAGTAAAACCATACATGGTTTAAAAAAATCACAACATGAATGCTTTTATCTTTGCAGGTCCGTGCGATTCTTAAGAAAGTTCAATCATTGGCAGAAGATGGGGACCCTGAAAAGATATGTTTAACTTTGGATGAACTAGTGAGTGTTGAAGAAGAGCAGGAAGAATATATGTTGCAATTGCAACGGGAGAAGAATATGTTGCTCTCAAAAGTTAATGAGCTTGACCAAGCGATGAATGGCTTTAAATAGAAAATTTTCACTAAATATTTATATTCTCACAGTGGCTTCTAGAATTCATGTGATATGCATTCGTCCTCTGTATTTGTAACATGGCTTTGAAATGATGCCTGGCCAATACTGAATCTCTTAGTGCCACATTGAGTTTTCATTCTTTCATGGTGTCTCTCCTAATGCTTCGCAGTTCTAGTATAGTTAACAGCAGATCATATCAATTTGTAAGAATAATTATATGATCTGTAGCCAATTTTTTTGTATTATAAAATTTCATTCGAGGATAACAAGTTATCTGAATTCAAGAAGACCATTTATTGTTAATGTTCGTATTTGAATCACCCAATCTTAACACCCTTTGTTAGCAGGTCGTGAAAGATCAAGATTGTGCCATGCACTGATTCCACACCCATACATATAATATTCTTATAAATCATGACTTTCGGTACAACCTTTAAACTTTTTGATTCAAGGAGACAATCTAATGAAGATCAGACCGTTCATAATTACAAACAAATGGCTATGTTAGTCCATAATCACTAAAATCTCGTTCTCCATGAAATTGAACATCATACAGAAATTTCAAATAATTAAATTGTTGCCATCTTTATTTTTTTTACTAGGTTGTGAGAAAGTCGATTGAAAATGAATTTTCATGAAGCATCTCTGCATGTTTATTGTCAAATACTCTTTCTTTATAGACTGCCAAAGTGACAGTCTATTGCTATTTATTTGGATTATTACTTTCCAGGGTGTCAAACATCATGAAATGAATGTTTTTAATGACATCCATGAGACCAGGCAGCCTATGGGTGCCGAGGGTTGAACTGTGCAGGAATCAACAAAAGTTGCTCGACAATCAGATAAATTTTGTAGGACAAAATTCTTGCAAAAATGTTTAGAGACAAATAGATTTTAGAGTGTACATTTAAAATATAATTTATGCTTTAAAGAGGTGTTAGTAGACAATAATTTTTTATTTTTTTGTATTCTGTGTTCCTCTGTAAATTTTTTGTACTTGTCTCTATCATGGGCTCTGCACCATGTAGCATTTTGATTTGTCAAAATAAATTGGTCAAATAACAATTATTTTATTTAAAAAAAAAGCTGTGCTAATGACCTTCAAAAACTACTTGGTCCGGGTTTGAGATTGGGTATAAAGTTGTCAATTCTTAAGGAGGTGACAGAGAACATCAGTATTAGAGCAAATTTCTTGTGAGTTTTGATGTCTTTTTTCCTTACTTTGCATGGCAGGATTGATATAGGTTTCTGGAAACTTATTGCAATAATTTTATTGTCCATGAAAATGAAAAGAAATAAAGTAGCTATAATAGTTTTCTTTTCAAAATAAACTAGGGTAAATCCTTACTTTGCATGGCAGGATTGATATAGGTTTCTGGAAACTTGTAATAATTTTATTGTCCATGAAAATGAAAAGAAATAAAGTAGCTATAACAATTTTCTTTTCAAAATAAACTAGGGTAAATAAAAGCAATGAAGCAACCACAATCTGTTTATCTTAAAGAGATGAGCTAGAAATTAGACACGCACTTCTTGAAATCGACAAAGAAGTTGCAAGTACTTTGCTTTTCTAATGAAAAGATGAAGCTTTGTAACTCAGACTTAGTGAATCGATTCTGGTTTCTGCTAGTAGATATGAGGTGTTGAATCTCCTATAAACTAGTAGAGTACTTGCAGTTGATGTTCAATCACACACCTACACAAGTGATCCCCATAATTAGAGTTGAACTTTTGTTGCATATTTTTATCTGCAACGTAATACCTACTGCAATGTAATACCCACCCGTCTATTACCATTTATGTTTATGATGTCAAATCTGTTTAGACCACTTTTCATATGCTGTTAGATCTTTGGCTATATTTGATGATATTATAATATCTGTTGATGCAAATTTTTGATATTGAGATTATTTGGTTTATATCATGTTAGTTAGATAATGATGATTATTTGCATATGATGATGCTATTTATGTTTATCGTTTTTACTCGCCTCATACTTGCATGTGTATGATTGATGTGTATATTTAATATTTCAATTTGACGTGCCTGATGTGGTGAGACGGAGTCGTAGTCACTTGCTTGTGAGATGTATTACGATGTACTGATCCCCTACCATTGTATGCCTAAATCCTAACCTAAGTTATCATTTGTATTGAAATAGTGGGCAAGTATTTGAGTGACTACCTTGTCCGAATTCTTCGAGGTGACGTGAATTCGTTAACCCTTGTTTGAGCATTCTTATGTTGCATATTTTATGTATTTTGATTTGGTCGGATTTCAGAGTGCGTGCAGTTATGTACGTCAATGTTGCATTTTGTCGTGATGTCAGTAAAAGATTAATTATAAATATTACATTATTAAACCTTCTAGAATATTAGAATATTAAATATATAGATATTTAATAAATAATGATTAATGAAATACCTATATTTATTAAAGGGACCTAATTAAAAAGTTTAAATATAAAGATTGAAGATTTAATTAAATATTAAATCTAAAAAAAAAATTTAATGCATAATTAATATAAATAATTTTTAAATATAGGTAGCATATTAATAATATGTTATAAATAGGCTTTATGATTATATTTGATAAAGAATAGACGAGTCACAAGTTAAGTTACATCAAAGGTAATACAACGCCTGTAGGGATGTGAAAATAAATCTTCCTTCATTCCAAAATTGCTTCATGATCATATCTTATTTTATGGATTTGTTATATGTATCCTTAACGTTTAACAATATGATTAGAAGAGGATGGAAGTGGGATTGTGTGTGGCAGACCATGCATGAACAAAAAGAAAGAGGCTCTATCTGGAAGGATAAAGGAACGAGGCTCTATCTAGAAATACAACTATTGTATAATCTCCTCAAGCTGAAGAAGTGAATTTATTTTTCCAGCTGTAAATGAAATTAAATCTCTTATTATCCCTTCTGTAAATGTACGGATATAAGGGAGCACCTTAATGTATGAGATCTCCTTGATATAATTCGTTGCTTCTAGCTGAAACAGAGAGGAGTTGTATTCATGTAGCTATTAAAATTATATAATCTCGACTGAAAAGTCCCAGGCAAGACCAGAGGTTTTCTTCGCTCCATTCTTTCCTACCGGTGCTTGAAGAGAATGAAGCATTTATGCAATTTTTTCTTAAAATTTTTAATATATCTATGGCTTCAGCCTTTTGCCGATAAAAAAATGTTATAAATGTTAATTTTAATTAAATTTTTGATATGCAATTTAATTGTATTTTAATTAATAAATTGAGATTTGAATCCTAATTAAAATATTGAGTTAAGTGTTTTAAGTGGAGAATCATTTATTTAATAAAAAACACAAGAAAATAAGAAGAAAACAAAAAATTCAAAGAAATGATATTTATTTATTTGATTATAAAAATAAAAAAATAAATTAATTTGAAAAAAGAAACTATATAAATAAATAATATTTAATATTAAAAGAAGAAAAAAGAGAATTATGTATTTCTTAAAAAAAAAAAGTAAAATGATTTTATTTAAAAAAAAACAAAGAAAAATAATTCTTTTATTAAGTTTAAGAGGATTTATCTTATTATAGTTTTCTGCATATTTTAGAAATCCTAATTTGATTACTTTTTTAATATTAGAGGTTATTTGGTCATTTTAGACATATAGGTTTATCTGGTTGCAAGTTTTGTCTAGATTTATTTTGAAGTTAAAGAATTTATTGAAAACTTTAAATTTTGAGTTGGATATTGGTCTTTCTTGTTGCATATCAGTTGTGGACTGAGGTAGGGTTTGAAACCCTATTTGCAATTCTTCATCTTTGAAAGATAGTATTTTTGTGTTTGTCAGATTGTTTGGTGAGTTTGGAGTGTTTGTGTTAAAGTTTTCTTTCTTGATTTGATAAATTGAAAATAATAGAGTATTAGGGTTTTTCTTATGTCAAAAATCATGTTGATATTAAGTCCGAAAATCATAGAATTCTTTGTGAGAATTATAGTCAACATGTTTATGGAAACATATAGTTTTATTCAATTAGAGTGTTGATAAATCATGGTAGGAAATTCCTTAGGATTTGTACAGATTTTTAGATTGTAAAACCTATTGGATATGATTTATGTAAAAAATGGTAGGATTGACCTAAACTTTCTTTCACAATTAGGTCTCTTCCTTATAGCCTTTGTAATTGGTTTGACTGTGCATAACTTTCATTGCATGTCACCTTCAAAATATAAAGACACTTTTGGATACTCATTTGGGTTTTATTTAACATATATCAAAATCAGATAGGGTTCATTTGTATAGATAAAGTCAAATATTGACTGTTATAGTGAGACTAGGCCTATTTAGGGTTGATTATTCAATCCGAGACAGACGAATAGTCATTCATAACTTAAAAAATACATAATTAGGAAAATCGCTTAAGTGAGATTGTATATGAGACTATTATGGATATTTTGTTTTCCAATTTTTATGAAGTTCTAAATGTTGAAAAAAAGTTATGGTCTTTTTACCAAAACTGGTAACCTTCATTCATGAACACGATTGTTAGGGAGATTTTCTTTTTACACCATTCAAATGACCTTTTCTTTAGGACTAGTAATAATGACAAATATGTAGAATCAAATTAGCTTTTTATCCATATAAGTTGCAGACCTGTATCATTCCATATGAGATTATAGCATTCAATTTACAGACTGGTTTACATAGAGGAAATACACAAACTTGTTATTAAGCCAAATCTTCCCAAAACTAAAACCCTTTATTACAATGATGAAATTTGTGATATCTATCTCTTTTACAACTTATTCCCCCCAATGCATTATTTTATATATATTTTAATATAAAGTGCTAAATTGTTTTTTATTAAATCTTATTAAATAAAATTTAATTAATTTGGCAATCTCATAAATTTATAATTTAATTTTAAATTATAATTAATTAAGATTATAGGGATTCAAAAGTAAAATTAAGTATTAATATCATTTTTAAACAAATGTTAATTGATATTTATACTTAATGAAATACTTTATATTGAGATATTTGTAAACTAAATCATAACGTGATATAACTAGATTCATCAAATGTATTTCATGTGTGCTCTATGTCATTGTGTTTAGTGTAAGTGCACATTGTCCATTCGGGTAGTGTTGCCCTAGGTGAATTTTGTCTTTCAAACTTAGATTATTTATGATTTTATACCTTTCACTTTTTGGGATTATATTGTGAAAATTTCATAACCATTTAAATGTCACAATTGGTTCATGTGTGGTTTTGGGTGCAACCATGAGTTATGTATGTGTTTTATTGATTCTCAATCATTATATTATTTGACCACAATAAATGACAAACCATTACCGTGTTGAATTTCGATTTGTTAACTCATTCACCTTGTTTCTACTGTTATGATTGTTCTATGTTCTGAATGATGGTCCTTGTGGACAATATTTTACTCCATGTTTGAAGAGAGATGCTATTGGTGTTATTGATACTTAATGATTTTGTGATACGAAACTATGAGAGTTTTGGTGATTGTTTTATTGAGAAGTCCATTATGGGATGAATGATTTATTGAGATGTCCATTATGGGGTGGACAGTTTGGATCCTAGTACATGATGTGATATTATTTATTATGCCCCATCACTTTATTTTGATGATTTTCATGACTTGATTATTTATGAGAAGCATTTTATGGTTTTGGATTTTCCTTGTCTTGGTTTCTTTTGGTTGGAGGATTAGGGTATGTTATCTAGGAACATAGAGGGGAAGTGGCTTGCAATGGGGGTTAGGGCCCTAAAGAGGTTGTCAGGGTAACTCATAGTAAGTAGACTGAATAAGTGATAACTTAATATATTTAGAAAGAGAGAAACATTAATAAGATAATATGTGTGTCGCACGCATGCGTTGATTGCTAGTACAGACTAGGATGAGAGTGGGAGAAGATGCTTGATTGAGGTCTAACATATTAATATTTTTCCTTGTCTATACGAAATGAATTATCGATACCATATAGAGTCACTTGGGGGCCATAGCATAGAGAGACTACCAGTGTAAATCAAGAATTGACTTATGTGATGACACTTCCCTATATGTGTTCTAGATTCTTACATGAGCATTTGGTACACTTGATTTGTGTTCCGACCATTTGTGCTTGATAACCTTATAACTATTATTACCATTTTACCCAATGTAACTTTCCTTTAGTCTTTCTTATTTTTGGATATTTCTGTGAGTGAGTCTTGGTATTTATATGCTCAGCACGGTGGTGTGGACCTACGGGTTCCACGAGGTCGGGTGGTAGTGATTCTTTTACCATTGAGATATGACATCATGTTTGTGTGTTTCAATGATCCTAGATGTTGTTTCTTCTATTTTCATTGTTTGGAGATTATTATTGTCACCATGAGATGTTTATCATGTATTCCATTATGTATTGACTTGAGAGATCCATTCAGGAGACGTTATGTTTTATATTATGACTTGTGATTCATTATTGGGATCATTGCGACTTGTGCAGTGGAAGATGTACTATATGTGTTCTATGATGTATCAGTTGTATCATATTGATTGTATCTTTGTTTATATTAATATGGTTAATGTATCTTGATTTCTTCTATTCACTGTATATGTTAGTTTACTTATTGATATGTGTTCATTTCATTATGGCTAATTAAAGAATTAGAAATATTACATTTAGGTTTTAAGATGAATGTAAGATATGTCATGCAATTATGTTATGGTCATTCCTAGTAGTTTAGTTAATGTAGTTAAAAGTAACTATGTCTTGGAACCCTTGGAATAGTTAATTGGTTTTATGAACATCGACATAATATTTTATCATAACTTAATAATGTTACTTGCACTTATGTTATATTTGCTTCTGCATTTGTGTTGTTGAATGTTGATTTGTATTATTTATGTATGTTTAACATTTAAGAAAAAGAATATTGTATCAACATAGTGTAAAGTTAGGTTAGTTTCTCATGGGTTCCCTCAAGGGGCATTACATCTGGTATCAAAGCACGAGTTTCTACATTGGAAACTCTGGAAAATTGTATGGCCATTAGGTGTCTAGTTTTTAAAATTGAAACAAATCCATAGATACACGACTCTCTTATTTTTGAGAACCTTTGTATTACAACTAAACATCATGTCTTCATTTTCTCTTGGCTTGTTCGAGATGTTTCTTTGTTTGTTGGTTATTATAGGAGAAACACATGTTGAGGCTTGATCCATTTCTAGAACCCGTATTATAACATTAGGATCTCTGGTTACATTGTTGCTCATGATGTTGGTAATCGTTTATGTGAGTGAGTAGATAGCTCGCTTTGTATATTCCTTTTGTGGTGTGTGTGTGTGAGTGCTTGGCGATCATGGTTGGGTTCCCTCATTTGTCTGAGCATGATAGTTTATAAGTGTTGTTGTTTAGGGTTTATGTGACCCTCCTTGGTGTTGAGTCTCCGAGTTTGAGGGACTCCTTGATTAATGGTCCTTACCTCTTCGAGTATTCTATGTTCTTGGAGTGACCCTATTAATTATGCTTTAGTGGTATGATATTATTGTTTGTTTTATGACTAGACTAGTATGTTATTGATTGGATCCTATCTGAGTTTTCTTACTGTAATTATGTGAGTGTTGTAATCAAATGCGAAAGGATAGGATTAATTATGAAATTAGGAAATGATTCATAATATTTGTATTTCATTTAAATACATTGTGCATCAATTTGAAATAATGTATCATTTATTTTGAGATATGCATGTATAAATTAGGATGTGTGCTTTATCATAATAGATCAAATTGGGTCAAGGGCCTAAGTACTGAATTGAATTATGCATTGTAGTATTAAGAGAACCATTGCAACTTATAGCCATCTTACAACACTTTGGAAAAATTGATTAGTTACATTGCATTAGATGCATCTTACCTTGGTGGAATTGTCATGCTCATTCCTTGTTAATTTATAACCTATGTGAAGCTCCTAAAGGTTGGTCTCAACTCCTTAGTGATAATGTGACAAGTTCATCTTGTTAATTTTTCCTAACAACTATCAGAACCACACTAGGTCCTATTTGTGATAGTGAGTGTGTTGTGAGCCTATGCATGCCCTTATGATGATATTCTAGTTGTAAATGATTATTAAAAATTAATGTTTGTGGAAATGGACTAGGACCTTTGAGTTAGAACCATGTTGTACCTTAGGGGTATCCTTCTGTATTTTACCCATGTGTCAATAATTCCTTTCTTTTGTTATCAGAAGGAGTGTCCTTGTGTATAACCAATATGTACCCTACCATACTCAAGTTTTAGAAATTCTATAATTCTATTGATCCTTGCCAAAACTAATTGTGTAGGTATTCATATTGAAGGATCATACAAGAGTATTGTATTACCCTTACATATGTTTGAACTCAGGTGATAGAACCCCAACATCAGTTGTGTTGACCTATGAATGTGGTATGATTCCTCCATTTTTTACATTATTATGCATGAGGAAATAAAAAACATTGTGATTGAATACTAAATGTTTGCAAGTAAGTAGGAATCATAATTGTATATGATTACAAAAAATATGATTGTAACAAAGCATAATTTTTTTGTTTGTCTATGGTGTTTGGGTACATTCTCTAACACGTCTAACATGTTGTATATTGGGTGTCATGAATTGGTTACTCCCTTGGATGTGGCTGATACTAATCAGTCTGTTATGCGAAATGTTTTATGATTGATAATTTATTTTGGTTTTTGATGATTTTCTCATGTTGTGTGTGGGCTAGCATTGAAATTTTGAACTTTCTTATACCTGGATTAGTCACCTAACTCTCTTTTCTCTACCTATGTTGTGACACTAGTCACACTTGATTTACAGTTTAAATCGCTGCAACATTTTGATGATTTAATGTAGAACTTAGTATTCCCCCACTTGGATTTTTCCTTTTTGAATCCGTGTGGTGGCTATTCTAAATATTTTATATTGTTGGCCTTATTTTGTGATAAGTATTGTTTCTATCATGTTCATTGTGGACCCCTGATAGTATATATAAGGGAGGACATTGCAGAGATTGTATGTGAAAATGAAATGCATTGTGTATTATATATGTTTTCATGAGTGTTGCATTAACCAAGATGTCTTCTATGATTCTGAATGAACAAAAGATCTAGATATGTTTAAAAAATGTTAAATAATGAATGATTGATCATTGTGATTCTCAATTTATACTTAAACTAGGATTATATTTTTCTTAGTGACTAGATATGCATGGCCTGGTGAGAATGGATAATTAGGATGTTTTGTAGAATTTCTTGTGTGAAGTAGGATTGAGTGATTGTTATGCACATATATTTCTTCACGAATACTCTCTTCATAGTGTTTATGAGATTGTATGTACCCTTCTTGCTTGAGCCTATTTAGTAGTACTTTAGCACCTGATATTTATCTGTCTATATACATTTTTAAATTTGGTTTTATTGGTCTATTTGTGAGATTCCTTGTGTTAGGATGATTGTTGTCAAAGGAGATTTCATTAGTAAAATTCCTTCTCCCTAATCTTTTTTTGGTCACAAAGGGAGTGCGATGAGAGTGTGGAGTTTTGTATGATTCTTGGTATGACATCTATAGATAGAAGATTTTGGCTTTCTGTTTATCTTAATCATAGTTGCAGGCTTCCAAGAGTAAGCCTAATTCTAGGGGGAGTATGTAATACCCACCTGTCTACTACCATTTATGTTTATGATGTCAAACCCTTTTAGGCCACATTTCACGTGTTGTTAGATCTTTGGTTATATTTGATGATGTTTTGACATTATTATAATATCTATTAATGATACAAAATTTATATAATGAGATTATTTAGTTTATATCATGTTAGTTAGATAATGATGATTGTTTGCATACGATGATGCTATTTATGTGCATGGTTTTTACTGATCCCATACTTGTATGTGTATGGTTAGCGTGTATATTTAATATTTATATTTGACGTGTTTGATGTGATGAGGGATAGATTCATAGTCACTTGCGTGTGAGATCTACATGATGTACCAATCCCTACCAATATTGTCTGTTATATATATACATGTATGTACATGCTTAGATTTGATGTAGATTGCAGGTATCAGGCATCGACTTCCCTGAATTGTCAGGATGAGCGTGCCCTAACACATTATCTCCATGGTAAGAGAATGGAGATATCATTTAGACCTAAATCCTAACCTAAGCCATCATTTGTCCTGAAATAGTGGACAAGTATCTGGGTGACTACTTTCTCCAAATTCGTTGAGGTGACGTGAATTCGTGAACCCTTGTTTGAGCATTCTTATGTTGTTACATCTTTTTTCGTATTTTGATTTGGTCGGATTTCAAATTGCATGCAGTCATGTGGGTCAATATTGCATTTTTTCGTGATGGGAGTAAAATATTAATTAGAAAGATTAAATAATTAAGCCTTCTAGAATATTGAAATATTAAATATATAGATATTAATTAATAAGGATTAATTAAATACCTATATTTATTAAAGGGACTTAATTTAAAAGTCTAAATATAAAGATTGAAGATTTAATCAAATATTAAATCTAAATAATTTTTTTTATGCATAATTAATATAAATAATTTTTAAATATCAGGTGGCATATTAATAATTTGTTATAAATGTTAATTCTAATTAAAATATTGATATTCAATTTAATTGCATTTTAAATTAATAAATTAAAATTTGAATTCTAATTAAAAGATTGAGCTAAGTGCCTTTAAGAGAAGAATTTTTTATTTAATAAAAATCATAAGAAAATAAAAAGAAAACAAAAAAAAAGAAAGAAAGGATATTTATTTATTTTATTATAAAAAAATAATATTTATTTTGAGAAAAGAAAAGAAATAAATAAGCAATACTTATTTTTTAACTATTAAAAGAAGAAAAAAAAGGAAATTATGTATTTCTTAAAAAAAAGAAAGTAAATTGATTTTATTTATTTTAAAAGAAAACATAAAGAAAAATAATTCTTTAATTAATTTTAAGAGGACTTATCTTATTTTAGTTTTTTTGCATAGTTTAGAAACCCTAGTTTGATTAGGTTTTCTATATTAAAGGTTATTTGACCATTTTAGACATAGAGGTTTATAAGGTTACACGTTTTGTCTAGATTTTTTAAAAGTTAAAGAATTTATTGAAAGCTTTGGATTTGGAGTTGGATATTGGTCTTTGTTGCTGCATATCAGTTGTGGACTGAGGTAGGGTTTGAAACCTTTTTTGCAATTCTTCCTTTTTGAAAGATTGTCTTATTTGTGTTTGTCAGATTGTTTGGTGAGTTTTGGAGCGTTTGTATTAAAGTTTTCTTTCTTTATTTGATGAATTAGAAATGATAGAGTATTAGAGTTTTTTTTTCGTATTGAAATTCATGTTGATATTAAGTTTGGAAACCATAGGATTCTTTGTGAGAAATTACAAGCAACAGGTTTATGGAAACATATGATTTTATTCAATTATGGTATTGATAAATCATGGTAGGAGATTCCTTGAGATGTGTATAGATTTCTAGATTGCAAAACCTATTGGATATGATTTATGTAAATGATGTAGCGGTAGGGATTCATCTAAACTTTCTTTCACAATTAGGTCTCTTCCTTGTAGCCTTCCTAATTTGTTTGACTGGGCATAGCATTCTTTGCATATGTCATCTTAAAAAATTGAAGACACTTCCAGACACCCATTTGGGTTTAAGTTAACATATATCAAAATCAGATAGGGTTCCTTTGTATGAACATGGTCAAATAATGATTGTTATAGTGAAGCTAGGCTTATTTGGGCTTGATTCTTCAATCCGAGACAGACGAATAGTCATCCATAACTTTTGAAAAATATATAAATAGGAAAATCGCTTCGTTGAGATTGTATATGAGACTATTATGGATGTTTTTACCAATTTTATGAAGATCTAACAGTTCAAAAAAAAAGTTATGGTCATTTTACTAAAACTAGTAATCTTAATTTTTGAACAAGGCTATTAGAGAGATTTATTTTTTACACCATTCAAATGACCTTTTCTTTATGACTCATAGTAATGAAAAATATGTAGAATAAAACTATCTTTCCATCAATATAAGTGGCATACTTGTATCAATCCATATGATATTATACCATTCAAATAACAGACTGATTTACATAAAGGAAATGCACAAAAAACTCACTTTTATTAAGCTCAATCTTCCCAAAACTAAACCCTTCATTACAATGATGAAATTCATGATATCTATGCTTTTTACAACTTATTTCCCTGATTACATTATTTTATGTTTTTCTAATATAAAGTTTGAAATTGTTTTTTTATTAAATCTTACTAGTTAAAATTTAATTAATCGGACAATTATTAAATAATTAGTATAGCTGATCTAATCAATTTATTATAGGGATTCAAGAGTAAAATTAAGTATTAATATCATTTTTAAATGAATGTTAAGTAATATTTATACTTAATGAGATACTTTACATTGAGACATTTGTAAACTAAATCATAACGTGATATAACTAGATTCATCAAATATATTTTATATGTCTGCTATATGTCGTTGTGTCTGTTGTAGGTGTACATTATCCATTCATGTAGAGTGTTTCCCTAGGTGAATTTTGTCTTTCAAACTTGGATTATTTATGGTTTTATACCTTTCACTCTTTGGGATTATATTGTGGAAATTTCATAACCATTTCAATGTGATGATTGGTTCATGTGTGGTTTTGGGTACAACTATGAGTTTTGTATGTGTTCTATTGATTCTTTATCATTATTCTATTTTACCACAAGAGGTAATAGACCATTATTGTGTTGAATTTCAAATTGTTGACTTGGTCACCTTGTTTATTATGTTATGATTGTTCTACGTTCTGAATGATGGTTCTTGTGGATTATGTTTTGCTCCATGTTTGGAGAGAGATTTTATTGGTGTTATTGATGCTTAATGATCTTGTGATATGAAACTATGCAAATTTTTTTTATTGTTTTATTGAGATATCCATTATTGGGTGGGCAATTTTGATCCTGGTACATGATGTTATATTCTTTATTATGCCCCATCATTTTATTTTGGCGATTTCACGACTTGATGATTTATGAGAAGCCTTTTATGGTTTTAGTTTTTCCTTCTCTTGGTTTCTTTTAGTTGGAGGATTATGGTAGGTTATATAGGAACATAGAGGGGAAGTGGCTTGTAATAGGGGTTGGTGCCTTAAAGAGCTTTCTAGAGTAACTCATTGTAAGTTGACTTAATAAGTGATAACTTAATAAATTTATTAGAAGAGAAACATTAATAAGATAATATGTGTGCCTCTCCCGTGCCTTGAGTTCTTGTACAAGATATGATGGTAGTGGGAGAAGATTCTTTATTGAGTTTTGGCATAGTTCCTTTTCCTTATCTGTACAAAAGGAATTATCGATACTGCATAGAGTCATATGGGGTCCAGGGTACAGAGAGACTACTAGGGTAACTCAAGAGTTAACCTATGTGATGAAATTTCACTATATGTGTTCTAGGTTCCTACATGAGCAATTGGTACACCCGATTTGTTTTCCGATCATTTATACTTGATAACCTTATAACCACTACTACCATTTTACCCAGTGTACCTTTGCATTAGTCTTTCTCATTTTTGGATATTTCTTTGAGTGAGGCCTGGCGTTTATCTCCTCAACATGGTGGGGTGGACCTCTGGATTCCATGTGGTCGGGTGGTAGTGATTTTTTTACCATTGAGATCTGACATTATTTTTGTGTGCTTGGATGATCCTATATTTTGTTTCTTTTATGTTCATTTTTTGGAGATTCTTATTGTTATCATGAGATGTTTATCATGTATTCCATTATGTATTGACTTGAGAGATCCATTCAGGAGACGTTATGTATTATATTATGACTTATAATTTATTATTGTGATCACTACGACTTGTGCCAGTGGAAGAGGAACTATATACGTGCCATGGTGTATCAATCTTATTCTATTGATTGTACCCTTGTTTATATTAATATGGTGAATGTATCTTAATTTCTTCTATTCAATGTATAAGGTTTTTTCCTTATTTATATGTGTTCATTTCATTATGGCTAATTAAAGAATTAGAAATATTTCACTTGGATTTCAAGATGAATGTAAGATATATCAGGGTGAACCCATAATAGAGGGTAACAATTTTTTGGAGGAAGCAATTCCTCCCAAAATTTGCGAAGCAGGCGGATTTAGTCAAGTACTTTTGATAGAAAGAACCCAAAAGTCTCGATTGAAAGTTACATACTTTTGATTGAAAGCAAAAAATTTCATATTTCTGATCGAATGGAGTTTAAAAAAATGTATTTAATAACTTTTTATCGTAACTACATTTTGATTGAAAGCGAGTTGTTAATGTTTTGGTCGGGTTTTAACCCCGTTGAAACCATCAGTTTCACATGAGTTTCGGTCCAGGTTTTGGCAAAGCGGAAAGTGAGGCAGCCGACTTTTAGACATTATTTTCAGAGGTATTTCACTGTGTATACCTTCTCATTTTACACTATTTATTATTTTTAATATATATATATATATATATATATATATTCATGTACACACACACACACACACACATATACACATGTGCACATGTATATATGCATGTGTGTATGTGTGCATGCATACTTAGTGCACATTTATTTACATTTAAATGTAACTTATGTAATTGATTCTAGTTCAATAAGGTAGCAAAATGTACTTTAATTTATTTTCAATTAAATTAGGAAAACATATATGTAGACTTCATTTGACAGTAAATAAAATCTTTTAGGTACACATATATAGATATAGATATTATTAGACATCATGACAGATGCATAGATTCTTCTTGAGGAATTATTTGCACGGACTAATAGGGAGATTGAACGATTGCAAGATTCCATAAATGGTCTGAATAGCTCTAGTGTCTATAAGAGCACGTGTTAGTCCATACTATCTAGCTTGATTAGTATCAGAGATGACATTCATGGTACCACTCCCTATGCACCAGACCTTATAGAGGTCATACTTGAGAGGAAGAGACAAGAGGTTGGCTTCGGTCTTTCTCTTAAGGAGGTACATGCTTTAGTGCCTAAAGCGACCTTGAAAAGGGAAGATTTCCCATATTATATGGGTGATATTAGGTCACCATGTGTTAGGATCCTACTATATTAACATTGATATACCCATGGTTTCTAGTTGCCCATGGTCATTATACAATTAACGATCATATTACATTATATTTTGCACAACAGATTTTTGCTAAGGTTCTTTTAGCGAAGGCCATGAATTACATTGATTTGCTAGCACATCTAGGACAGGGGCATGACAGGCTTACTGATAGAGATTATTTTCATTGAGCTGATCACCAGAGGCCAGTACATAGGGCCATTTTGGTCAGAGGGCATCTGCTATATCTCCTTAATTGGGTCCCGTGGTAGATGATGTTGTTCCTAGTACCCAAATTTGAGTTGTGATTGATTGTGTGGGGGACATTGTAGTAACTGGCGCATCCATATCTAGTGATCAAGTTGACCAATATTTGATGTCTTGACGACACTCTAGATCATCAGGTGGAGCATCCTCTAGTAGGACCTCAGATGACATGTATAGTGCAGTGGGCATCCTTTCAGTTTCCATCCTAGAGGGACTTACATGAGAGATGACATGGGTCACATTGATTATTTTGGCTAAGGATCTTCTGGATGCATATATCCCTATATCGGATGTTAGAGCTCATGTAGGTAGTGTCAGATATGCTCAACCACATCCTTTTCATCACCTAGACCATGGCCATAGTGGCAGTACCCATGAGGATCCACCTACTGACCACTCTATTGCTGTAGAGGGAGAGGTACAACATACAAACCCTTCAGTGAGTGTAGGGAACTAGTTCTCTAATGTTGTTCTTAAGGATGTTGACTTTAGTATGACCACTACAGGTTACCTAGATTTTCTGACGCATGATGATATGAATTCTATGCCATCTCATTTGGTTAGTCTATTGCATTCATCATTAGAGGGACGCGTGTCAACTACTCATGTTGTAGATGCAAAGTTGATCTTGGACCAGGCGCAACAAAATATTGATATCTTGGTTGATACAAGGCTAGGGAGTCTGAGTACTACCAAGTGTCACCATCTACTCCGGTATAAATCTTATTTTTAATGTTATAATTTAAGTTAAATTTGCAATATTTCATGGCATGTAAATTTACTTTTTTTTAAATTTTTTTATTTTGATTTCAATACATGAAATATATACATATATATGATATTTTTCTTTAGCGAGAGATGCCTCTTGTTACTCCTTCTTTGAGGACTGATTGTGTATGTCGCCAAGACTCACTCAATGATGACATCAGTAGTGGACAGGGGATTTTTAATCTATCGATGTGTACACATATATAATTTACACACTTTATAACATGTTTTCTTGTAATATTTTATCAAACTTAAAAAGACACACATATTAATTTATATCACTGTCTCTATAGGGCTCTACACATCCTTGACAACATGATTAGTCACTTTCTCAAACTTAGTGAGGAGTCGTCATGATGAGTCCTAGGCACTTTCATATTGGATCTAGACATATTACATGTATTTGATGTTATATTTCCTCTCTAGACTCTAGATGATTGACATACATTGTACTTTGATATTATTTGATTTGTAGAATTTTGATCTATGTTTGACATGATTGACACATGTTTCATGTTTACAATGCTTGATCTCTATGTTTCATGTTTACGGGTGAACCCACAATAGTGGGTTACACTTTTTTGCCTGAACGGACACTGAACTCTACATTTTGAAAAAAAGCTTTCAGATTCAGATGCATATTGCAATTAAACTATTTGAAATAAGAAGATGAAGTAACTAGAGTCTTTTAGGATTTTCTGTCTAGATTCTAAATATATATTTTTCTTTTTTTTTGAATTGTTTTGAATGGTTTTGTTTTCTCCCATGAAAACTGTTATGTTGTTGAAAACGTCATTTTCAAAGAGTTACATTGACTTCATAGAGCATAAATTTTTTTCTAAAATAGATATCAGTGTGCTTATTTCAAATTTAGTTTTGTAACATCCATACAGAGGCAATGCAATTGGTTTGACGACATTATCATGATTATTAGATATTTTATGAACGTTTAAATTTGAGTAAACCGTAATTTTGACATACATTGACTACATAGCTTATAACTTGTGTATTTATCAAAATTCAAAATTTTTTTTGATAGAAAGTAGACTCAAAGACGAAGGGCACTATTATTTTTCAAATTTTTTTCTTTTATCTACTATTTTTCATTGAATGTCAAACTTGGAGGTTTATATTTGATAAAAAACCTACATTTGATGCACGTCAAAAAACATAGGCCTAATTAATTCAAAAATTGTCAAATATATATTCGTTAGAAATATCATTCAGAGTACTTGTGTGATGCAAAAGGACATCTCCTTATTCTTCCATTTGAGCCTTATGTTTAAGCCCCAAAGCCATGAAAACTTCAGACTTGTGTCAACCTCTGCAAATGACCTCTAATCAGAGACTTTTGATACAAAGTAGTTTCGATCGAAACTACTTTCTATAAAAATTACTTGACTGGAATTTCCCTTAAACAAGGACTTTCGATAGAAAGTACTTTCTAAATCTGCCTAGTTTGTGAATTTCAGGAGGAATTTCTTCCTCCAAAAAGTGTAACCCACTATTGTGGATTCACCCTTACATACTTAATCTATGATTGATGTTTCACATGTTATATACGTTGACTCTATACATGTGTGATGTTTACATACTTTCAATCTATGATTCATTGATTTTGACATACATTATATACTTGATCTAGTGATTGATGTTTTCCATGTGTTATACTCAAGATCTACATTTGATGATTAAGTACTTGACCTATGATTTGATGATGTAGTTCATTTATATATGTTTGACATGTGTTTAATATATACATGTTTGATGATCCAAGTTATATGTTTGATGATCTAAGTTATATGTAAATTTATTCTATGAATGATGTTTGACATGCTATATACTTGAGATCTATGTTTGACGATCTTACTTATATTTACATTCGACATGTACTTTATATTTAATATTGATGATCTAAGTTAAAATGTTTGATGATATAAGTTATATTATGTTTGACATATAGATGATATAAAGCATCCCCTTAAGACATGGCCAAGTAGTAAACAACAATAATGACTCATTTTAAAATACATGTCCTAATGCAATCAACTTAAAAATAAAGTATCCTAATTAAGTATTGCAACATGCATGATACACATTCATATTCCAAATATATAAGTATCCACATGACCTAATTAATCAACTAGATAAGAATAAAGTATTGCAACATGCATGATACACATTCATATTTCTATATAAGTAATATTCCATCTCCTTAAGACAATTTTGAGATATTATAAATCTTAATAAATTGCTCTATTCACTACAGGCACGGGTAGGAAAGAATGGACCTAAGAAAACCTCCAGTCTTGACCATGAAAAATTTAGTATAGATCATATTTCATGCGTGATTTATTCCACATCAAGTGGTTCAAATCTCTCTTGGATAACATTTAATATTATCTCATGGTCATCAGTATCAAGTCTCCACTTACGAATGCCATGTACTATCATTGGATGAAGAGATAGGACAGTCACAATTACAAGATGGCTATACTGATAAACTTTGTTGTTAGGTTGATAATCAATAAAATGAATCCCATTTTTAAGTATTTTTATTTTCTTCAAATAGGTTCCTTTCACAACAACTGAACCTGTACAGACAATTTCAACAACATATATAGATGTGAAATTAACCATAAACACACATAATTCTATTTCAAGTTGGACCTCAATCGTAATAAATTAAACATAAATACACTACTAACCCGTGGGAAAAAAATTCCATCTCTTATTTCATTCTTTGTTAGCTTCATCCTCTCCTTGATGCAACACAATAAATAGTAACTAACACCTTCCACATTTTCAAGCTCTGCTATTACTACAAAAACATGTCTTACAAAATATGTTTCCAATTTGACCTTTAAATATAAATTAAACAGACGTGTATATTTTACTAGATATATGTACCATCTAAATTGAATATTAAATAAGAACATGTGTACATGCTCACTATTTATGGATTGAGTTTATGAATCCTTTAAATTTATATATACACGTACCAATTTTGATCAAACCTGAAGTATGGTCATAATTGGTAGAAACCTATGGAATGTCATCAAAGATTTCATCCTCAACTTCATCATTTCTATTAGTAACATCTAGTGGAACCAAATTCTATTCACTAACATATCCACATTTTTAGTTGATACATTCACCATAGTTTTAAAAATGCAGTCATAAAAAAGCATGAGTAATCTCTAGTGTACAATGACCACACATTACTATCTTTACTCATAACTGAATGTAGGGATCTTGTTTTGTCTACCCTCTTGCATCCATGAATTGGTCTTTTATCAAAACCTGAACAAGACACATGTAAAAATTTAAGATTATGTTAAAATCTCTCTCTCTCTCTCTCTCTCTCTCTCTCTCTCTCTCTCTCTCTCTCNTTATGTTAATATCTCTCTCTCTCTCTCTCTCTCTCTCTCTCTCTCTCTCTCTCTCTCTCTCTCTCTCTCTCTCTCTCTCTCACACACACACACACACACACACACACACACACACACACACACACACACACATGTTCTTCAGTGATCAATAAATTTAAAGTGTACATAAATTTAAAATGAAACAAGTGATGTTTTATTTATACCTGATATCTCTTTGAATCCTAACGGTAAGACTTGATCCAATCATGATGATGTGTTATCCTGATTTGGTAGCACAAAATGCATCTTGCACCACTCAACTACATCATGAGCATTATTTAGACGATATCCCTGATAGTCCATTTGATACTTTCTTAAAGCACGTTTGATACAAGCTCCTTCACCATCATGCCCTCCCTTTTGATGTCCACTCTCAAAGAAAATCCAAATATGTGGTATCTTTTGGTATCAATGATATCTACATAGTGCATAAAATGGCCTTGCTGATTTAAATTGTGCTGCACATCCATCTGACCAAACAAAATGATTTTCAATTTTGATGCCTTTGTTTTCCAAATATCCAAAAAATGTCTTAAAGAAATGCTTGAAAAAATATATGTCATGCTCTTTATCATCACTAATATAAAAGTGATATTTTTTTCTTTATGACCCGTGCTTGATATGTACTTTCAACACAATCCAAATATAATTGTGCATGTCGATAAGACACGAGTACCATGATAGTGACCTGCTCTGTATAGTAGTATTCTACTTGAAAATATTTTTGAGAAACAAAAGAGTAATTCTCTGCAAAGTCAACAACTGATAAAATTGTTCCAACCGGAAAAGTTTCTCTTAGTATTTGGAACTGTTTTGCTTTCCATTTAGCAAAAAAAACATGATGTATATATGGTTGATTCAATTTACAAAAATTCTCCATAAATGTTGCAACATGATCTCCTCCTCTACATATTCCAACCTTGTTGATTCTTTCCCAAATTTTATTTCAGACTTTATGTACCTGTAACTCTTACATTTTACCATCCTCTTCATGTCAGTATCTTTGAGTCTCAAAGGAAATCTAGCCAAATCCCCGCATGTTTGAAAATTTCCTCTTATGCAATCTATTTCATATATTTCATGATCAATTGATTTGTTACATAAGATTGATGCTATAAATTGGCTTGGACATTTAGGAAAAGAATTTTGAGAACCACCACTTTCTTCTATCATATTTCTTAACCCTTGATAGTAGAGATCAAATTCAATATGATATCAACAACAACAAGTTTCAAAAGATTTATTTATCTTTACAAAGTATGGCTTTAATCTTTCAAACATTGTTTGTCCAATCTTATTGTCGGGATTTGAATTACGAAATGAGAGATACAATTCATGTTGTGTGGTGTCCAACCAATGTTTTGTGTGCTGCAAATATTACTTAGGCCCAATCCTGTTCTTGATAACTTCTCTTGTATTTGGTGAAGGATGAGTATGATTAGTCCAAAATATCGTAACCATGTTCCTAACTGTTTCCTTTATCCTATCAGAGTGAGGAGCTCTACACATTAGTGCCCAATTACCTTCCAATGTAGTATCATACAAATTGATTATCATTTTCAAATAATGTGTTATTATCTTCCTACTGTACCTGATATGAGATGAAAGTGAAGAATTTTGTCTTGTTTGGGACATGTTTTTATTTAAAATAGATGTCAGTATCACTCTTCTTGAAATGGACTTATCTACAGATCTAGTTGTTTTCCGAATGGAATGCAAACCTTCCTTAAAACTTTCAACAATATTTTTTTGTACGTTAGATGATTTTTTATTTTTCAAACTAGCATCTACACCCAACAACTTTAATGGTTCTTTTAACTCATATTTAAGAAGTGTAATTGATAATAGTTAGGTTTTTTTTCAAGTGTATCAAGATTCTCAAATTGTGCAATCATTTTATTAGACTTTTTATTCAATGCCCTCTTCGTAGTATTTATGAGTTGTTTAGCATAATCTCTCAATTTTCCACATCCATTTCAATTAAATGATCTAATATTTTATGATTAATTTATATCTTCAACTGTTGGGCTAGACTAGCATTCTCATATGTTGATTGTACTTGGGCTACAAACATAATTAAAGAAATCTGTTAATAGCTCATCTTAAGGGGACCTTGATGAAATAAGTATAAAACAAGCTCATGTCAAAGGGAATAATTAATAAAATAATGAGAGAGACATACTTATTTGACCTTGGGATGACCCTTCTCAAAATTCCATTACTTCAACTTGGGATGCCCCTTGTCTAACATCTTCTTCATCAAAGGCTATGTAGAAAATGAAAAAAATAGTCTTAAGGGGAAAGACTCAAAATACATATTCACCACAAAGAGACTAAATTGAGAGAGAGAGAGAGAGAGAGAGAGAGAGAGAGAGATGTGTACTTTTTTGGGATTCTAAAGGTTGTGCTTGTTGAGCTTGCGATGACCCTTATCCAACTTCTGAAGGTTGTGCTTGTCGAGCTTGCGATGACCCCTCTCCAACTTTTTAAGGTTGGGCTTGTTGAGCTTGTGATGACCCTTTTCCAACTTCAAAAGTTTGTGCTTCTTGATAATTTCCTACATACGAAGATAAAACTATTAAACAAAAGATAAGATAAGATAATTCCCAATAGGTTGTGCTTCTTGACCATTTTCTATTAATCATAAGATAAGTCCCAATAGTTCATATAACCTATCATAGGTCCTAATAGGTATAGTTGGGTCTAATTAGGTCATAATAGGTTTAATTGGGTATTTAATTAGGTCCTAAATGTTAGTAATAACTGAGTGGGGGGGAGGGGGTGAATCAGTGGCCTCAAAAATTAATCCTTAAATCAACCCTTAAAACTTATAACCACAAATTATGTCTCAAGTTATCTTCTATCCTACAATATGTATGCCTTGAAATACTTTAATCAATTTTCTACTTGTCTGAATGCTTTGTAAATCTGTCTTTTGTATGATTACCGATAAGCAGTTAACTATTTATCGAAACACAGTAAATATGCAGAGTATCCCGATCAATCCAGAATTGCATATGTGAAATGTAAAATAGTAAAGTAATAAAACATAAACACATAACACATGGATTTTTAAGTTGGAAACCCTGTTAAGGGAAAAACCACTGGGACCGATACCACAAATTTTCACTCTTATGAAGTGAGCCCTATTAAGAGCCAACCTTGTTAAAGGTTACTGTTGAGGGGACTCTTGTGACTGGGTCTGCTAGCAGAGGTAAGTTGTCACCGAGTACCGGGTACCGGCCAACTTCACCTGTAAAGGTTGTCTAGGGAAATGAGATTCCCCGGGCCTCTAAGCACGTGAGAGTTGGGTCTCGACGGTGCGGGGCTCTCGGTTGGGAGATGTGACTTTTTTTGAGGGGGATAGCTGTTTATCTTCAACTCATTCTCTACGGGGATTCAAGTAAGTGGGGGGGTTCCTGCAAGCGTGCATTCACTTTTACAAATAAACTAAAAAAGATACTACAGAGTTAGAAGTATTTCATCTACCTATAGTTACACTAAACGTTCAAGACATCAACAATGCTCTAACACACTACACTAAATACCAAAGAAATACACCACCATCAGTTCATATTTTATCAGTAGCAAAGGAAAGGAGGTCGTTAATCTACTTTAAGTATCAGAGCAAAGGACATGAAGAACACAAAGCATAAAATATCGTTAACCCATAAGACAAAATGCCAACAAAATCATTGAGAGAATTCCTGCTTCATTAACATTTTTTCTAGCAAGTACTGGTGCATGGTACAATGGTGGCTCTACGGGAGCATCTAACTATTGAAAACTTAGAAACTATGGAGCATTGAGCTCTGCAACTAAGAATTGAGAAAACCAGATTGCTATTAACTGTGGACTGCAAAATCATCAATTTTGTCGACCCTTGGAATGAGGCCAGACTTACTATTTATACACATATTTCTATCTAATCCTAACCCTAACTTATTTTACACTTCACAATAAAATATATTATCCAGTGGCCGGTACTACCTGCACCACACTACAAAAGACCTCGAGATGGAGAAGGTCTGACATGTCAGAAGAATAAGACAAGAAAGATGGAGTGGAATAATTGGCCTCGAGAAGAGAGTCAGAAAGGAGGAGGAAGAAATTTGATCCCATGGGGATTGAGGCTACATTCCTCATAAATGGGAGGGCGGTGCCTTGTCTCTGATGTGCCAGGTGTAACGTTGAAGCGGCACCTTGGGAAGACCATCCATCAAAAGACCTCTTGCCAATGCAATGTGCCTTGTTACAGTTACCCACCTTCTGACAACCTTTATCATCTATCTTGAAAGTGACCGGTCGGATTTGGGGACCGGGACACGGGTCACTGAAAGAATACAAAATGCATGATCCAGAATTTCAGGATCCGGGAACTTGCATTCCGAAGGAATAAAGAATACAAAACACTTTCCCTGAAAGTTTTCTCTGACTCCTAGAGAATATTTATTGTTGTTTACTATCATTGAAGGTCTGGAGGAGGCGAGAAACCCCATCTTCATTGATGTCTTTAAGGCCAGACCGCCAGTACTTGGCCACCTCAATCTGTTCTCCTAGGTCCAGAATATTATCCTTAAATTCTTCGGCCATCTTTGCCACATCGTGACCACTAAGTATCGTGCGAGTTATTCACGTCATTTTAGCTCCATCTATCCCCTTTGGGGATTGATACCTTGATTCCATTAACTCATCAAATTTACCCAAAACATACTCCTCCGGCGTGCATGTGTCAGTGCTAAACAGATCAACTCCGGAGACCTTTGAAACAAAAGACTTGTATAAATTGAAAGAATATTGAACTTCATTGATCTTATCATGCAGAGTCCCCACTAGTTGCTTGAGTACCCCCAATGTGAGGTCAAGTATGGAGTGCTGGGTTCTCACAAAATCAAATGACTCTTCTCCTAAAATTTCAGACTCGGAGACAATCTCCTCTCCAAGGCTGATGCGTTATTCTAACTCAGCCTTCCATGCCTCATAATTCTTGATGTCCCCCTCCCATATGGTGATGGTAGTTTTGGCCTGATGTAATACGTGGTGGGTAGCATATAGGTCCGGGAGTGTGGACACCAGGAAATGCCAGACATTTCCCAACTGCAAGGCGACCCATTCATCAACCACTTGGGCCTTTTTTTTCATTGCCCATAATGATTCTATATCACTCTGTAGAAGCAGTGCATCTGACGTAGAGGCCCCTAGAGGAATAACGCTAATGGGCCGGGCCAGCTCAGTCAGGAACCCCATGAGGTTTACATTTTTATCTTTTTCTGCCTTGAACTTTTGAGCTTCTTTTTTGTAGCGAGCCTCCACTTCCTTGGCTGCTTCTTTCAACAGGTTCAGTTCACCCTATTTTCCTCTCTTCCCCAGCGACACCTCTGTGACATTGTAATCTCTAGCCTCAGCCATTGCCTCATCCACATCTGGGGAAGGTGTCATGATTAATGCGACTATTTCTCCACCCAGCTCAGTTCGAAGAGTGTGAACCGTCCGAGCTTTCTTAACCTTAGGTGGGTTTTGCGCCTGAGCCATCATCTCCGCCAAAGAAAGATGGGCTTTGGGTGTTGATGGGGCCTTTCTCTTTTGAGATTCTATCAACCACTGTAGTGGTAGGGGTGGATTTGCAGCCAAAACATGCTCCTGTAACTTTTCCCCAATATCCTATTGTGCCCCTTCAATAGTATGAGTCTCTTCTTACTCCTTTGTATCTTTTAACTCACCGGAAACATTTCCTCCAGTGATACCTGTGTCCTTTTCCCCATCATCTGTACCTTTGGAAATATTTGGGTCCTCATTGGTTGCCCCAGGGTTTTCTTCTTCATCATGTTATTGTTCTTCCTCTACCTCTGTGGCTGGGATGTTTTCTTCTATTGGTATATCTTCTGGTAATGGGGGAGGCAATGGGCCAAGATTCAATGTTTGGGCCGCAGTGATTACCTTGCCAAATGTTTCCTTTGGGAGTGGCATCTAGAACATGACCATTGGGGTCACGGTTGTTCCCGTGGGTCCGGTTTCCCTAACTGATGCCATTTGTTCATTTTTCTTCTGTTGGCTTGAAACTCCCACATCCTGTATTCTAGGACTTTGGAGGAAATCTCTTTCTCTATCCCCTTTTCCTCTTCCATTTGTACCTCTTTCTCCTGCGCAAGTTCCTGTTCTGGAGCTTCCTCTTGCTCCAGGATTTCTGCCTTCGGCTGTACGATGTCTCCCTGCAAATTCCCAAATTTTTCAGCCTTGAATACATCATCAAATTCTTGAGGGGGAGGATTTTCTGGGACATGAGTGTGCTCTGGTTCTTTCTCCAGCTCTGGGGAGTCAGAAGAAACAATTTCTACTTGTGGGATTTGCGGCATCCCAAGTTCTGATTCTGTCTTTGGCTTTGGATTAATCCTTTTCTTATGCTTGGTGACCAAAGGAGGCCCTACATCCCTTAGGGCTGCCCGCTCCTCTTCCGGATCTATTCCTGTCACCCTGACCATTAATGCTACTAGTGAAGGGGAAGAGGGATGACAAACAGGTCTGGTCATGAGCACTGGAGTGGCCAATCGCGTGATTAATTTCTCCCTCATATGCTAGGAGGCCTCTATCGACTGTTTAAGTTGTTCTTTTATGGGGGTCTCCTATAGAGTTGGAGTTTCCATTATTATTTTTCCCCTATACTTTCCCTGTGAAGAGGTTTCGGCCCTGGGAGTCAGATTTTGTACCACCGGGCTAGCTCTACGGGTACTCCCGGTGCATACTCTCTTAAAGTATTTGTGGCTGTGCTTGACCACATTGTGAGTGATTTCTTCAATGGTGGGCCCCTCTTGGGCATTCCAGTCTACCGATGGGAGAGCCATCTTATCAATCCCCTTTGCCTTGTACTGGGGATCTATTGTGGGTACGACGTCTGAGAAGTCATCTGGAAATTTCTAGAGCTTCAACCTTTCCATCATCCCCATAGTCATTCGGACGTAATGCCGGCTTCAAACTTCGACATCATCCTGGCAATCTTCCCAGAAGTCCTCCATGTGATATTGGTGGGGCTCTGATGCCTGGGGAAGTGCCAATGCAATTTTGCCAAGTGGATCAAAGTTCTTCCATGCTAGATAGAATTCTGCCAAGTTGAAGCTCTTGAGCTCACTGTCTGCCTCCTTGGCCGTGGCTAGACTACACGAGTAATTCCCACAAGTGATTGGGAATGGAAAATTTGTCACCTTTTTAAATCATATAGGGCGTGCAACTCCAAGAGTTGTCTGTAATATTCTAGGAGAATTATCTTGTTTCCACAATGTTTGGGCAACAAGTAAGGCTTCTCGGAGAAGTCGATTATCCTTATGTAAGTGTGCTGTTGAAATTGGATGTAGTAATGGCCATAACTTCTAACCAGATCCATTGCCTCCTTAGAGAGGTGGTACCCTGTATCCTTGGTAGGTGTGAGTAGGTTGTAGTAGAGGAAGGCATCGTTTACCTGGAAGAAACTGGGGAAACTAGCCTCCCATTGAATTTGTGGGAAATAATCTGAGGGAGCCTTCTGACCTGGGCCGATCCCAAGTACACCTGATGTGAGTATCCCATTGGTGACGGGTCATTGTTGCACTAAGGCCCAGAGAACATAAGAGGTCATATAGAATTTGTGCTTCTGGGCCACCTGAAGGAACTGAGAATCTACATGATTAGAGATAATGGCAGCCCAATCAAAGTAGTCCCCGCTGGTGGTGACGCCAAGAAAAAAGTAGTACATCCACGCGGAGAACTCTCGGGCATGGGGTTGCCCGAAGATCTTACATAGTGATATTATTTCTATTTGGATACTTTCTTTAAAATCAGACTGGGGGATCTCTAATTTCATTTTCTTGGGGTCTCTCTTCAGAGCCTTGAGCCAATGGTTGTTCATGTATTGTCGGGCTGCGACCTCCAGCGGTTGAAATTGCCCTAAGGCATCAGATCTGGTAACGATAGCTGGGTCATCAAATTGAGGGATCCCCAAACCTATCCAAAAAGTTGCAGTGTCGAGAGACACCATGGGGGTGGGATATTCGGTTGGGACCGGGGCTGCAAGCATGATGGCCTGGACAAAAGAATTGTAATGTGCGAAAAGTGTGAGAATGAGCTCTGGGGCCTGCACTGAGCATGAGAAACAAGTGGCCTTTAGGATCCTGAAATCCCTGTCACTGATCGCCAATGGATCCCCAGACTATGACTGAATGAACATTATCTTGACTAGGGCCTGCATCTCGGCCCACATTCTGACACTGGTGTCGATAATTAACTGAATTTGGGATTCAATCTTTGATCCCATAACAACATTGTCCTTCAGGTACTTAATGTTGAGAGGCAATTTTTCTAAGGCCCTCTCAATTTTGGATCTGATGGCTGCCCTAGTGACTGCTGTGGAGGGAAGTTCCGGACTCCCGGGTGGTGAAGATGCGGAAGCCTTAGACATAGTGAAGGTACATTTCTTTGAAAACCTGCAAGGCAAGGCGACCATTAGAATTTGTAGATAAATAATATTTCAGGATCTGGAGATCTTACCATCGAAGCAGATCCTTTTCCTTAAAAGTTAGTTTAGGTCCAAAATCCTGGAAAGGTATATATATATATTGCAAACTTAGGGAATTAACCACTATCTGGGCCTGGGGGTTTCAACATACTTGATGAAAGCAAGATGTGGGTTGGGTGAGGAAAAAAGACCCGGGGTCCAAAAAACTAACCGTTGGAAAATGTGAGTGAAAAGTGAATTGTCACGCCCACATGGATGTCACATGGCCATGCAATAAATGGGAGCTATGGCGATGGTGGTGCCAACTGTCCGAACGCGCCAAAAGAAGAGGCCACTTGGAAAACCTTAAATATATACGTGGGACATAAATGGATCATAAAGGCTGGCTGATGAAGGAGAGAGAAAACCACCTGGTTGAAACCAGCCGAGAGCCAAGCTTCAACCAAGCGGTATTCTGCCCAGAATGAGCTCGCAAACTTGAACGGAAAACTGATGAGGCATGACAAGCTCAATGTGAGACCAGACAAATACACAAAATATAGATCAACGTACAGCAGGGCTAGAAGGTATATACATGGAAAATAGAAGGATATACATTAAATACACCAAATTTACAGTAGAATGACAACACAAAATAACTACCCTAACTGACAATACACAAAATGTAGAACATACACAACATTTTGCACTACACAGAGGGTGGAAAACCCTCTAGCAGAGCCGACCCACCAATGAGCAGTGAACCAGATGACCAAAACACATAAACAACACGAACAAACCAGACAGAAACGCAAACCAAACACAAAAAAAAGAAGGAAAACAAAGGAAAGAAACAGAGACACCAACCTAAAAATCTGGAAAAGGGAAAGGAAGGAAAGGTAGCCTGGATGCTCTGCAATAGCTTCCACCTCCAAATGATCACCATCCATCATCGAAAATAGTCTTGTAATTGCTTAGAACAACTCAGAATAACTCGCACTTAATTCTCGCTCAAATTGCTAGGGAATCGCTCTGAAATCACTTAAGTGTTTTAATCGCGGTAACTGTGAAAATGATAGGTGATTCCTATTTATACCCAAGGTGAAAAGAAAGTTACCTTTCCTTTTGCAAACTCTAGAATAGGAAGACCTCCAGATTCTGGGCTCGGGGATTCCACGCAACCATACCCTCTTACGAAAAGAAGACATCATGGCAAAGAATCCTGGAGTCCGGGGGCCGGTTCTGGGATAAGGAACGACCAAATCTGGGACCGGGTCCTGGAGACACGGGGGACAAAAAAAAAAAACAAGACCAACACCGTGGGACAGAAAACCCAAAGAAGGAAAACAAAGAAACAAAGACAAAAGACAAGGCAAGGGCCAGAAGTAGAAAACAAACAGGGGGACCCAACATTTTGCACACAAAATGTAGGGATGGGGATGCAGGGCATAACAGTTACAAGCACACTTTTAGGTGTGACCTTGTTAGAGGATTTAAAAATAGTTTGTCACCTAGTATCTAGAATCTAATGCTACCATCCTTGATCAAACACTCACTTGGCCTGTCAATAGGTATCGGGCATATTCAATGCTACTTTTATGATCAAAATTTTTGATATTCCTTGGGATGTATCTCAATTGTAAAAGAATTTTAAGTCCCGCTCGGTTAAGATGCTTTATGCTTCAATGGTTAAACTGAAACACTAATGATCTATTCATACATACAACTCATTTGTAGATTTTTAGATCTATTGTAAGTCCGTTACCTCTCTTATCAATATAAACATGTATACCTTTGCTCCACACTGTTATGCTCTGTGATGCTGTCTCACTATTCGTCGGTGTCTACAGAATCTATCTCTTTCTTTAGCTTGTTGATCAGGACTAAAAGAAGACTTTATTCTCCTTCAAATTTTCTTTATCATCTTTCCTCTATTCTCTTGTTCACCCCATACACCCATTCATAATGGGTTTGTCTCTATATATACATGATTTCCCCTTTTCTTGGCTTTCTTGATTCTTGGCGTGTTCCACAATTATTGCCAATAGATTTAAAGAAAACTCTATTTTTATCTCAAAGAGATCTTCTTTCTAATTGGACAAATCATCTTTAAATCAATTACTTATCTCCAGCTTTATCTAGTTGATTAAAACAATGATAAGTATCCGTTAAGTCTATTTATAGCTTCTTGATAGCTAAGCATTTTGTCATTTTTTGAACTTTCTATTTTGTCGGTCAACACTTTAGTTAGTCATCAATGATAACTGACTGTTCTGTCAGTGTGACTTTAGTTGTCATCAGGATCTCCGTCCTTGTCTTCTCCATCGGGCAACACTGATATTCTTTTTGTCAGGTTACTCTATGTTTTTATCGTTGGGCAACATAGTAACTTTGCTTGTCGGAAATGATGTGCATTAGCTTGTCAGGTAACACTGTGAATTTTCTATTTTACTCTGACCGTCGGTGTGCACTCCATCGGTGTATACAGTCACTTAGTGAATACTTGACTTGTATGCATTACTGATAGCATAGCCTTGAGTCATCAGTTCTTTGAAGTCTTTGGCGGTATTTCCATGACGATACAAATTATATCAAGTTGACATCAATGACAATACAATACATTAACTGATTTAATGCCTTGCATGATCATCAACTTAACATCTTCAAACATTCAATCAGTTACATGTCATCAATCTCTCCCTTTGGCATTGATGGAAACATACTACATTATCATACTATACAATTACTAATACAATGTGAAATGTACAGTTTTATCAAGCTTTCCGAATGTAACTATTACAAATGTCTGGCTTTCGGTAAGCTCAAATAGCTTTGATTTGATTCTTGCAGCTTTTTGTGTATCTTCAATCCCTTCACTGGATAGATGTAGAATTTTTCTTTCTCTGATGTGATGTGTTCTCCTTCTGTGTCAAACTCTCTCCCTTTGACTTTTCTTCTTTCTTGTGATGTCTTTTGTCAGCAATTCTCTTCCTTTGTGTGTACTCTCCCTTTCTAGTTACATCTCTCCCTTTGGATACTTTGATAGATATAATCTCTTCCTAAGATGATAATGGATAAACTCTCTCCCTTTGACAACAATTCCAAACAAATATCTTTGCAAACACAGATTTTGCAAAACAAGTATTTGCCAACAATGTCAAATGGATCCTTTCTATCCATAATATATTCCCTGAATTTCCCAATCCATCGGTAATAACTCTGGTGCTCAAAGTAGATAAATACCTTGTTGTGTATAGATGTATCATTGATGTCCATTTCTCTTCTTGCATCAACATGAATGATATTATGATAATATGTAGGTTGATGCAACTTTCTAGTTAGCTTACTGACTAGTAGACAAGGGTCTGACCCCTAGTCTCTTTCTCAAGTACTCAAATGCATCCTTGGGCAGTGGCTTGGTGAAAATATCAGCCAATTGCTCCTTTAATTGCACATACTCAAGTATCACATCCTTTGCCTGAACTTTTTCTCTCAAATAATGATACTTGATGGAAATATTCTTTGTTTTAGCATGCATGACTGGATTCTTGGAAATGTTTATTTCACTTGTATTATCATAGTAGATAATTAATGGTTCTAAAATTTTCATATGCATACCTTCCAGTAACTATTTGATCCATGCAATATTTGAGCAATTTGCAGTAGCAACAACATACTCTGCCTCAACAGTAGACTAAGATATGCATCCTTACTTCTTGTTGATCCATGTGACAAGTCTGTCACCCATAAAGAATGCTCCTCCAGTTGTTCTCTTCTAGTCATCAATATTTCCAGCCCAATCAACGTCGATAAAGACCTTTAGTTCAAATTTGCCTTCTCTTTTATACCATAAGCCATATTCCTCGGTATTCTTCAGATATCTTAGGATTCTTTTCACAACAGTCAATATGTGATTCTCTTTGATTATCAAAAAATCTAGCAACTATTCCTACTGCATGCGTAATATCTAGTCTAGTGTGTACAACATACATGAGTTTTCCAATCATTGATCTGTACAAAGTCTGATTTACCTCTGATGACTTGTCCTCCTTTGTCAGCTTACATCTAGTTTCCATTGGTGTTCCAACTGGTTTGGATTATTCCATATTGAATATTTTTAGTACCTCTTTGATGTACTTGGATTGTGTAATGAAAATACCTTCATCTTGTTGCATGATCTACAGACCAAGAAATAACTTGATCTCTCCAAACATAGACATCTCAAACTTTTTCCTCATTTCATTTGCAAATGATTTGCATAGCATATCATTGCCTCCAAATATAATGTCATCAACAAATATCTCAACAATCAAAATGTTAGCATCAATATCTTGCTTCAAATAAATATTACTATTTTCACTAGTCCTTATAAATCCAATACTTATAAGGTAGGAATGAAGTCTTTCATACCAAGCTCGGAGTGCTTGTTTCAATCCATACAAGGCTTTGTGTAGTCTACAAACCATGCCCCTCTTGTCTCGATCAACAAACCCTTCTGGCTGTTCAATGTATACCTCTTCTTCAAGTATTCCATTTAGGAATGCAGACTTGACATCCATTTGATATACCTTGAATCCTTTACATGTAGCATAAGAAAGTAATATTCTCACTCCTAGCCTAGCAACGGGTGCAAAGGTTTCTCCATAGTCAATCACTTCTTCTTGTGCATACCCCTTGCATACTAGTCTTGCTTTATTTCTGGTGATTTCTCTATTCTCATTTAGTTTATTACTGAATATCCATTTTGTACTGATGACATTCTTGTCATCTGGTCTTGGTACAAGTTTCCATGTCTTATTTTTCTCTATTTTCTCAATCTCTTCATTCATAGCACTTATCCATTCATCATTATCTAGTGCAACATTGACAGATTTGGGCTCATAATCACAAATAAGACATCTTGTATTTAGAGACTTACTTCTAGTTCTCATACCATCCTTTTTATCTCCTATGATATGGTTCTGTAGATGGTTCCTTCTGACATATCTTGCAAGTATAGGTTTAGCTCTTTGTCTATCAGTTTGATCATCATTTTGTTCTTCATTCTGTTCTCCATCACTTTGTGCATCATTTTGAGAAATATTATGACTGTCGGTATTTGCATCCTGATGCTCAGGTGAAATGATCTATTGCTCGGGAGCTCTACATTGTTGGTCGGGTAGAGTGTCAGTTTCCTCATTGTAAGCAAACCTATTGTAGTCCTCTAGTTCTTTAGTGCTTTCCTTTTCATTCTTCTCTGCAAATTCATCTATCTTTACATTTGCACTTTCAACAATTTTTTTAGAGGCTTTATTGAGACATTTGTAAGCCTTGCTCTTGGTAGAATACCCTAGAAAGATTCCTTCATCATTCTTGAAGTCAAGTTTTCCATTTCTATCATCGTTTAAGATATAACATTGGCTGCCAAATTTTTTGAAATAACTTACATTGGGTGTGTATCCATACCATAGCTCATAAGGTGTCTTTTTGGTGTCTTTCTTCAATTGTACTCTGTTCAATGTATAAAAAGTAGTAATGACAACTTCCCTCTAGAAGATTTGGGTGATCCCTTTTTTTATCATTAGTGTCCTTTCACAATCAACTATGGATCTATTCCTTCTTTCAACAATTCCATTTTGCTATGGTATCGGTGTAGAGACCTGTCTTTTGATTCCATGCTCATTACAAATGTTAGTGAATTCATCTAAAATAAATTCCCCTCCTGTATCTAACCTTAAGAATTTTAATTCTTTACCACTTTGTTTCTCAACCATTGCCTTATACCATTTAAACATCTTAAATGCTCCTGATTTATCTTTTAGAAACATAACTGTCATCATTCTAGAGTAATCACCAACAAAGAGAATAAAATATCTATCTCCATAATAACTCTTTGTCCTCACAGGTCCACATAAATCAATATGGACTAATTTTAGAATGACATTAGATGTATGGGTTTTTCTTTTGAAACTAGACTTTGTCATCTTACCTTTTTGACAATTCTTGCACATGATGTTGTCGGGCTTGGTCATCATCGGTAAGCCTATGACATTTCTCTTTTTGCTAATCTTTATCATGTTGTCAAAGTTCACATGAAACAATCTTTTGTGCCACAACCATATGTCTTCATTTGTAGTAATCAAAAAAGTGGTGTCAGCATCATTCAGATAGAGTAAGTTACCTTTTGTCTGCTCACCGGTACCAATCAAATTTCCTAATTTATTGAATATCTTTGCCTTCTTATTTTCAAATTCTACTCTATGACCTGAATTATTCAACTGAGAAACACTCAATAGATTATAATTCAATCCATTTACCCAATAAGAATTTTCACATTTTATTTGATTATTCAACATTATAGTTCCTCTACCTTCAACTAGACAAGGTGTGTCATTACCCATTCTTACTGAACCACCTTTATAGTATTCAAAAGTCTCAAAATTTTGCTTATCACCAATAATATGGTGAGTGCAGCCACTATCTATGATCCAGACATCATTTTTACTAACTTTAGATATGAGTGCAGTTTCTACATACCTTTCTTCATCATCATCTGAATCATCCTTTACTGCCACAAACACCATCTCGATGTCTTCATCAGATTTGGTGTTAGTATCATCATCTTTGCATTTTTCATGGTAACTGGCCTTCTTTCCTTTGTCCTTGTAGTCTCGGGTATCTCTTCTTTTTGATATTCGGTAGCTTCTGTAATCACCTCTGTCAGACTTCTTTTCAAATGATTTGTCATTACTTCTGTCATATTTCCTTCTATTAGGACATCTTGCAGCAAAGTGTCCAATCTCTTTACAATTAAAACAAACAAGTGGTAATTTACCTTTGCCTCTTTGCATTGGTCTAGCCATAAGCACTTCAATTTCATGAAGATCATCCTCTTCAATTTCACTATCTTTTCTCATAGTATTTTTATGACTTGATTTAATTATTCTCATAGAAGTTTTGAATGCAGACTCTATGTTTGGTAAGACACTATTATCAAATTTATTCACCTCAAATGAAATCAGTCTTCCAATCAAACTATCTAGAGTAACATTGCTATTTTCTACTGCTCTCATTTCTTGAATGGAAGATACTCTAATAGCATAAGTAGGCAGTAAGGTTCTTAGAATTTTACTTACCACTATATCTTCTTCTAGTATACCTCCAACTCCTCAGATGGCATTGACTACCTCTTTGATCCTTGTGCTATACTGAGTGATGTTTTCACCTTCTTTCATTTTGAGATCATCAAACTTTCCTCTAAGGCTTTCTGCCTTGCCTCTCAAAACATTTTTATCACCACCATGTACAAGCATCAATTTGTCCCCCATCTGCTTTGCAGTCTTGCAGGTTTTGTCATCTTCAAATTCAGCATCAGAGAGTGAGGAAGCAAGCTCTATCATCATGCAATTGTGCTCATGCTTCTCTCTCAATTGTTCAACTGTTGGTGCACCTGTGGGAAACACATATTCAACATCTAAGTATTGAGTAATATCATTACCAATACCTGATAAGTGGAGTCTTATTCTGCTTTGCCATGAAGCAAAATTGTCTTTGTTCAACTTGGGCACATCTTGTCTGTTCATCTTGTGATCTTTAGCTTAGGTCTTGAAACCTTCCTTCTAAACACACAAGCTCTGATACCAATTGTTAGTAATAACTGAGAGGGGGGGGGTCAATCAGTGGCCTCAAAAATTAATCCTTAAATCAACCCTTAAAAATTATAACCACAAATTATGTCTCAAGTTATCTTCTGTCCTACAAGATGTATGCCTTGAAATACTTTAATCAATTTTCTACTTGTCAGAATGCTTTGTAAATCTCTCTTTTGTATGATTACCGATAAGCAGTTAACTATTTACCGAAACACAGTAAATATGCATAGTATACCAATTAATCCAGAATTGCATATGTGAAATGTAAAACAGTAAAGTAATAAAACATAAACACATAACACATAGATATTTAACATGGAAACCCTGTTAAGGGAAAAACCACTAGGACCGGTACCCCAAATTTTCACTCTTATGAAGTGAGCCATGTTAAGAGCCAACCCTGTTAAAGGTTACAAACACACTGTTAGGTGCGACCTTGTTAGAGGATTTAAAAATAGTTTGTCACCTAGTATCTAACATCTAATGCTACCATCCTTGATCAAACACTCACTTGGCCTATCAATAGGTATTGGGCATATCCAATGCTACTTTTATGATCAAAATTTTTGATACTCCTTGCGATGTATCTCAATTGTAAAAGACTTTTAAGTCCTGCTCAGTAAAGAGGCTTTATGATTCAATGGTTAAACTGAAACACTAATGATCTGTTGATACATACAACTCAATTATTGATTTTTAGATCTATTATAAGTCCATTACCTCGCTGATCAATATAAACACTTATACCTTTGCTCCACAATGTTATGCTTTGTGATGCTATCTCACTGTTCGTTGGTGTCTGCAGAATCTATCTCTTTCTTCAGCTTCTTGATCAGGACTGATAGAAGAATTTGTTCTCCTTCAGATTTTATTTAGCATCTTTCCTCTATTCTCTTGTTCACCCCATACACCCATTCTTAATGAATTGGGTTTTTCTCTATATAGACATGATTTCCCCTTTTCTTGGCTTACTTGATTCTTGGTGTGTTCCACAATTCTCGCCAATATATTTAAAGAAAACTCTAGTTTTATCTCAAAGAGATCTTCTTGCCAACTGGACAAATCAGATTTAAATCAATTACTTATATCTGGAAGATTAAAAAATGATAAGTATCCATTAAGTCTATTTATAGCTTCTTGATAGCTAAGCATTTTGTCATTTTATGACTCTCTATTTTTTCGGTTAACACTTTAGTTAGTCATTGGTGATAATTGACTATTCCATCAGTGTGACTTTAGTTGTCATCAGGATCTCCATCCTTGTCTTCTCAGTCGGGCAACACTGATATTCTTTCTGTCAGGTTACTCTGTGTTTTTCTCGTCAGGCAACATAGTAACTCTACTTGTCGGTAATGTTGTGCATTAGCTTGTCAGGTAACACTGTAACTTTTCTCTTTTACTCTGATCATCGATGTGCACTCCGTCGGTTTATATAGTCACTTAGTGAATACTTGACTTGTATGCATTACTAATAGCATAACCTTGATTCATCAGTTCTTTGAAGTTGTCATGCCCAAAAATAGGGCAAAACACACACACAATTTTATTTTAAAGGACATAAAACAACATCAACAAAGATGACACAATAATACTAAGAGCTCTGAGGGAGGGTGACAACATGGTGAAGTTGCTTCTCAAGCTGAAAGGTCTAGTCATAGATTGAGTTGGTGATATCGATAAAGGCGATTGCAGAGTCAGTATACCAACTTGAAAGATGGTAAGAGAATCTATGGTTTTAGTACAGTAAGGGCACATAGGTATACTAACCCCATTAGTGGTTGACCTAGAAATCAAACTTAATAATCCTATTCAATGTCGTTACAATCCTTAAACATTCCTGATTTAATAGGGTTCCCATAATTACTATAATCTTATCCATTATCATTGTGAAGGGATGCATTTAATTTTATTCCAATAATGATAGCCTGAAAGGTGTATGTACCTAGGTCATATCTTTCCTATGAGATTTATTTAACATACTCGATAATTTGATTGGATTAGGGTTACACCACATATAGATGCAGAGTTGGAGCATCAACTTGCTGTACCGGTTACATGAACGCCCGGGTCAGGTTGAATCAACTATGGTTTTATGCTTAACCATGTGTAGTATCGTGATGGTAATTTAATTGATAAGATCATATGATGGATTAGGTTGATCTAGTAATTACTTTATCTCTTAACCTTGATTACAATTTAATCCATCTAAATCTAATACTAATTCTTAAATAATAAAAGAGAACTGAATTAATGACAAGGATTACTATGCATAACCTTTCTTATCTATCTATCTTTGAACCCACTTGAACATATATATTAAATTATCCACTAATATAAAGTCTAATTAAATTCTACTCCCTTTTAAACAAACATACATGAAACATTTACCATTTGACATAATTAAAATTTAATAAAAAATTCACCATACCAATAAACTATTCATTTAAATCTAATAATCATAATCTAATCTAATTTCCTAACTTACTAATATCAATCTTAATTTAAATTCCCCCTGTTATAAAAACATGCAATCCTATTACATTAATACCCTAACAAAATTAAATTAACCTTTAATAAAACAATTAAATTAATCCTCTAGTAAAAGAAATTTACGTCTACCTCTTTGAAAACAAGAACAATACATATATTCCAATTATCATAATACAATTAAATTAACTAATAAAGAAACATTTTAAATAATTACCCATTATAAAAAAAAATAGTTTTTATTCAAAAGGTTGATACATTACTAATTAAATTTAAACATGCTAAAAGAAAGTCTAATAACTACTAATCCTAATTAACTAATCTAACTAACCCTACTAACTAGCTTACTAACCTACTAACCTACCTATCCTACCAACCTACCCCACTATCACATCACCCTTCCCCCATTTCCAAGGCACATGCCAAGTGGGTGGGGTCTTGGAAATCCCCAAGCTAACCTAAGGCCTGCGAATTTTATGAAGGGAGGGAAGCCTTTTCAAATTGCATCGCATGGTTTAAGGAAAAGGTGGGGACCACCTTAAGGTTTCCATCAAAGTGCATAAGTTCAAAAATGAAGTCAACCCAAAGTTGACAAGAGGATTTCACATGGAAGAGAAAGCGGTCTAGTCATTGGGATAAGCACTGGCCGCATGTCAGACCCCATATATTATGCACGAGTGGAAGGTATGGAAATTTGGTTTGGGGAAGAATAAAAAGACATGTCAGAAATATTACCCATCAACATTTAATAGCATTTTTGTTAATGTGACTTTTGTCACTATGTCCTGCGCCCATTAATGGGAAGGGATGTGTTTTGCAAGTCATGTTAGGACTTTTTTCTTATTTATTTATTTATTTAGAGTTTAGCAACTAACAATAAGGTTAGGTTAGGGAGTTAGAGCACTGATTCTAATTAGGAAAAAGCATCTTGGGAGGGGAATATTCTTTGTGGTAAAGATAATTATTTCCCTTCCCATACAAAATCTAGAGAGCATTTTTGCTCAAAAAATCTGGGAAGTAACATTGGTGTTATTGTTTTTAGCCTCAAATATATTATTTTCTAGATTTTATTAATTGAAGTAACTAATAGTATGTATTGAATTATTTTATTAGTGAAAAACACTAAGTTTACTATACATTGAAAATTAATATTAGATGATTGTTACATTAATATACTAACTTGTTGATTTTACTAATGTTATCATGTTGATCTTTTCTTTTTCAAGAATGGAAGTTGCAATGAAGATGTTAAGGAAAAGTAATGATCCTATTGAAATAGAATTCAGATTTCCAAAGGAAGAATGAAGTGATTTAACTTGAAACTTACAATCAAATACATTATAGTAATCTTTCAAAATACATCTACACATCTTCAAAATGAATAATCTATGCAATCAATGGATATCATACAACACTTTTTCCTTTAATGAAACTATTACATAATGAATATGAACTCTTCACATCTTACTTAATAAAGCTTCCAATAAGAACATTACAACATTCAACAAGAAGTGAATCTCAATACAAGGGAATAACCATGCAACATTAAAGTTGCTCCCCCACAACTACACCAACATAGAGATTTCTCCCAAGCTTTTCCACAATCATCTTGACTTCAAAACATGCAAATACATGGGGAGAACCATGGGAAACTCACCTCCCAACCAAGATCTCAAGGAGATCACCCTCGAGCTTGGAGAACCAAGGCTAAACAAGTAACACAACCAAATTCTCACAATCATCATATATGCACAAAACAACAATTAACTCCCAACCAAGGATTCACAAATAATTTTTTTGAACCCATTGAAGTAGGGTGAAGGTGGGATTTTCCAAAGAGGAGAGTTCCATTTCCTATTCAAAATTTTCAACAAGAGTTTGTTTCCATGCCTTTCAAAGGCTACATTGACATTCCTTACATACACACATTTGGTCATTTCCTCTTCAAGACAAAAACCACATACATCTTTCCATCCAATCTTCCTTTATCTCCCCCAAAATTAGGATCAAATACAATGGCATGCAAGGGCCCATACACCTTGCATTTTCTCCCTCTTCTCTCCATGAGAATAGACTCTCACTACAATGGAGAGCCCAACTAACCCATTCACCCAAGGCCACTTCTTCCCTTTCCAAGGGTGAGTAATGCCTTAAACACCCATGAAAAACACTCCCAAACTAAAGGAACAAGAAATGATACCAAATCAAAATGCATCCCCAACCCAACACACAATAACAAGATCTACATACATTAACACTATACATGATTTACATATATGAACTCCATACAAGATTTACTTGTTCGTAACACAATAACATACAAAGCGAAAATGCAAGAGTATTTCTCCATGGAAAGAATCCACCAACCTTGGTTCAAGAAAAATGGCAAGAATCTAGTTGAGAAGAATCCCTTATCTATTTTTTTTCCTTCCTCCAACCCTAATTGTCTCTAAAATTAGAGAGTGGGTGAACACCCACTAAGTCTCTCCAAACCCTCTAAAAAGACCCCCAGAAGTGTACTCAAGACCTAGAAATTAATGAGACATGATCTCTAGTCCTTTGGTCTTCCCTCTTGTCTCCCCTCTTAATTGAGAGTTTAGTAAGGAGTGTGGGACAAGTTAGTTGCATGAGGTCATCCCCATTTTTGCCACTTTTGAAAGGTAGGCATTTTGGAGGGCCATAATGGTGATCTAGGATTTCTCATAGGTAAAAAATAGCCCCCCCCCTAGGGTTAACTAATTTTGGCCAAAATACACTGTAGGGTCACTTTTGACCCCTCCAAGGTACCCTTAAAGTTCAAATCTGAGTTCCAACTTGATGTGATCCCTACAAGACATCTATATTCAAGTGGGATTATTATAACATCCTATAAGGTTTGGTGATTCTTGACCAAGCCCTAATTTGACATGTCACCATCCACATGGACAATACAAGTGTCAAGTGACACCAAAAAAATACACATCACATTCACAATGACATGTCCAGTCAACAACATGAATTTAAACTATTATCACACATTTAGATTACGTTTACAAAAAAGATCACATTACAATGAGGTTTCAACCCCTTATTGGATTAAACCTTGGATTACTCAATTCACATGTGTTTAGCCTTGATTCTCTGAATAATTCCATGGTTCTCTTTCCTGCACACTAAAATCAAGCATCAGTAGTCCAAGGCATTAAAATCACATGCAAACATATATATATATATATATACAATTCATATTTTACAACGTTAGACAATATGCAAAATTCAATTCTTAAATATACTTTTCATTAAGTAATGCTCAACATGGTGTTTCCATAATCCTAACATTACGAGATATTATTCATGCTATTTTTAAACTTTAAAGCATTATTCATGAAATAATCAAATCTGATCATGATTAAGTCTTTCTCATCAAATCACATATCTAAGCATGTATAACCAAAATCCACAATATGTTCTAGGTTCTAATCCGCATCAGAATATAATCCACATAATATAATCGTCATCATAAATTTTAATCCTTGACTAACAAATAAACATATATAAACTAAATCATCAGACATGAACTCATTAACTCACAAGTCACACTAATCATTCCAGATCTTATATAAATCATGATGTAGTTTTATCTAAATTGCATAAATATTAATTTTATCAATTCTAAAAACACCCAAATGGCATAAAAT
>MU224863.1:543400-556755 GCA_018584345.1 Thuja plicata
TTGACTTTGGGGGTTGAGTTCCTAATCAAGGATTAGGAATGTGACATGGTTAGGGATAGAATTAGGATTAGGGTTAGGAGATAAGAAGGGTGATTAGGGGGATAAGGAAGGGTTAGCATGTGTGAAATGGTTGGGTTGAGTCCAGACTCAAGGTTAGGTAGTTGAGTGGGGTTAGGTTAGGGGTTAAAGGGAATATTAATGAATGCATTAAATGATTTAACATATTCATTCAATAATAGGAGGAATAAAGATTTAATTATCTATTAAGCTATTGGTTGCTTTTAATAATTAATCAGGACTATAGCCAATTAATTGAATTAATTAGGGCTAGAGGATGACATAGGTCAATTAGGTAATGCTTAATTACTTAGCTGATATGTCCTAGAAGGCACTAAATATGATTAATTAAGGGATTCAGATTTAGGTGTCTACAATTTTCCACCACTTTACAAAATTGTTCCACTATATTTTGACAAAATTTGAAAAAATACAATTTCAAAAGTTGTCCTTCTCCAAAATGCGAATTATTTTATAGCTTTCGAATTAATAAGATGAGGAAAACATATATTTATTTATATGTAATTGTTATTAACCTAAAATGACACCGAATTGGCCGACATAGGTTTCTATCAAAGTCAATACTTTCTATCGAAATTCAAGAGTTTCTATTGAAATTAATTTTCTAAATGGATTAACCCACGTTAAACCAATAAAGTAATTTCTATTGAAAGTCCTTGAGTAAGGGCAATTTGCAGAGTTTTACAAAATTCTGAAGATTTCATGGCTTTGAGGCTCAATTGCATGGCTCAAATGGAAAAATAAGGAGACTTCCTTTTTCATAGCACAAGTATTCGGAACGAAATTTATAACTATTATAGACTTGACAATTTTTGAGTTTATTATGTATATATTTTTTGACTTTAATCGAATGTAGGGTTTTTTTATCAAATGTAAACCTTTGAGTTTGATGTTCGATGAAACATAGTAGAAAAGAGATTTAAAAAAAAAAAACAATGCCCTCCATCTTTGAGTCTACTTTCTATCAATTTTTTTTTCAAATTCGATAAATACGTGACAAGTTATAAGCTACGTAGTCAAGGTATGTCAAAATTACGGTTTAGTCAACTTCAAATGATAATAAAATATGAAAAAATCATGATAATGTCATCAAACCAATTGCATTCCCTCTATATGGATGTTACAAAACTAAATTCGAAATAAGCACATTGATATCTATTTTATAAAAAAAGTATGCTCTATGAAAACAATGTAACTCTTTGAAAATGACGTTTTCAACAACATACCAGTTTTCATGGGAGAAAGAAAAAACCATTCAAATAAATTTAAAAAAAAATTAAAAAATATATTTAGAATCTAGATAGAAAATCCTAAAAGAATCTAATTTACTTAATCTTCCAATTTCAAACAGTTTAATGGCAATATGGATCCGAATCTGAAAGCTTTTTCCAAAATGTAGAGTTCAGTGTCCGTTCAGGAAAAAAAACTAACCCACTATTGTGGGTTCACCCAACACGTGATTAAGTTATCGCTGTTCTTAGTAGTTTAGTTAATGTAGTTAAAAGTACTATGTCTTGGAACCCTTGGGATAGTTAATTGGTTTTATGAACAATGGTATAATGTCTTATCATAAGTTAATAATGTTACTTGCACTTATGTTGTACTTACTTCTGCATTTATGTTGTTGAATGATTATTTGTATTGTTTATGTATGTTTAACATTTAAGAAATTTTTTTATTGTATCAACATAGTGTAAAGTGAGGTTAATTTCTCATGGGTTCCTTGGTGGGGTGCTACATCTAGTATCAAAGAGCAAGTTTCTACATTGGGAACTCTGAGAAATTGTACGCCCATTAGGTGTCTAGTTGTTAAACTTGAAACAAAATCATAGACACATGACTCTCTTATTTTTGAGAAATTTTTTATTGTAACTACATATCATATCTTCATTTTCACTTGGATTATTCAAGATGTTTCTTTTTTTGTTGTTTATTATAAGAGAAACACATGCTGAGGCTCAATCCATTGCTAGAACCTGTGTTACAAAACTGGGATCTCTGGTTACATTGTTTCTCATGAAGTTGGTAATCGTCTATGTGGGTGAGTAGTTAGCTTGCTTTATATATCCCTTGTGTGGTGTGTGTGTGTGAGTGCTTGGTGATCATGGCTGGGTTGCCTCATTTGTCTAAGCATGATAGTTTATGAGTGTTTTTGTTGAGGGTTTATGCGACCCTCCTTGGTGTTGAGTTTCCTAGTTTTAGAGACTCCTTGATGAATTATCCTTACCTCTTTACGTATTCTATGTTCCTGTATTGATCCTATTCCTTACATCTTAGTGGTATGATATTATTGTTTGTTTTATGACTAGACTAGTATATTATTGATTGGATATTATTTGAGTTTTCTTAATGTAATTATGTGAGTGTTGTAATCAAATGTGAAAGGATAGGATTAATTATGAAATTAGGAAATGATTCATAGTATTTGTATTTCATTGAAATAAATTGTGCATCAATTTGAAATAATGTATCATTTATTTTGAGACATGTATGTATAAATTAGGATGTGTGATTCATCATAATAAATCAAATTGGGTCAAGGACCTAAGTCCCCAATTGAATTATGCATTGTAGTATTAAGAGAACCATTGTAGCTTATAGCCATCTTACAACACTTTACAAAAAATGATTAGTTACATTGCATTAGATGCATCTTACCTTAGTGGAAGCATCATGCTCATTCCTTGTTAATTTATAACACGTGTCAAGTTCCTAAAGGTTGGTATTAGCTCCTTAGTGCTAATGTGGCAAGTTCATTTTGTTGATTTGTCTTGATGATTATGAGATCCGCAATAGGTCTTGTTTGTGATAGTGAGTGTGTTGTGAGCCTATGCATGCCCTGATGAGGATATTCTAGTTGTAAATGATTATTAACCATTAATATCTGTGGCAATGGACTATGACCTTTGAGTTAGAACCATGTTGTATTTCTATATTTTACCCATGTAACCACAATTCCTTTCTTTTTTTATCAGAAGGAGTGTACTTGTGTATAACCAATATGTACCCTACCATACTCAAGTTTTAGAAATCCTATAATTCTATTGATCCTTTCCAAAACTAAGTGTGTAGATATTCCTATTGAAGGATCATAAAAGAGTCTTGTATTACCCTTATAGATGTTTGAGCTCAGATGATAGTTCCCACCATCAATTGTGTTTTTTGGAATAATAGAAAGGTGTGTACTAAGAGGGGAGGGGTGAATCAGTACCCTTAAAAGATTTTCAAACAATTCTTTGTAATCATAAACTGTGATAACTATCTGTGTAGATTTCTTTCACCATTCATGTAATGTTATTTCTGAAATATAAATACATGTAATAAAAATAATAAAAAATTCATGAAACTCAAGTACACATAACACATGTATTTTGGTATCGGAGAAAACCCCTATTAGAAGGTAAAAAATTGGGTGGGGATGAGACCCACAAAGCTTCACTACTGCAGTAATAAAGTAGCCTATTAGAGCTTACTAAGATTGATCACTTCTTGTGACCTTACCTTGTTAGGAGTAACAATAAAATCGATAAGATCTACCTCGTGTGAGGATTTGCAACACAATGTATGTGTGCACTCTGTTAAGAGATTTAGGCAAAGATGGTTAGGTCTACTCTGTTAGGATATTTTGGGGTCTATTAAAATTGTTAGAGAATAACAGAATTATGATCTGAAAAAATACAATCTAAATATTATGGATAATAGATCCTTTAAGTACAATAAACTTATCACCTTGTTGTGACTGATAATACCTTATGTACTGCTCGGTAGCCTTGTCTCTATTCTGAAAACTGAATGCTTCAATGAAGTCCTTGTTCTAAAACCCTTGTGTGATCTCCTGATGTCCTTATTGTGGTGGATGCTTGATCATAATTCAATCACCATACATTACAAAATGACATCTTATCCTTACATATATCAAAGCCCTTGACCTAATTAGGCTTTTATAATATCTTAGAAAACCTAAGATCAAAGGTGTACAAAATTTACCTTGATCATCTATACATAGGAGATATAAAAAATTAATGAGTGCATGTGTAATTAATGTCCTCCTCGATCATTGTAAACCATTATCCAGCTTAGAAAAAATTTATTACCTAGATTGATGTGCCAATACAAAATTTTATGTAACCGCTACTTTACTCGGTAAATACTGTCTCTCGGTGTACCTCGGTGCTCGATGTATATTTCTGCTTGATAAGTCTAATACTCAGTGATCATTGTACTCGGTTAACTCTACACTCAGTGAATATTACACTGGTTAACTCTGCACTTGGTGACCATTTCTAACTAGTTTGTCTTTGACTATGTTACCGAATGGCAATTTGAATACTTGAATACTAATGGAAACCTTCAAACTCATTTGGAGTAATATTCTCCCCCTTTGACATTAGTATCAAAAAATTATATATGTAGTATACATAGTGACTCCCCCTTTGTACATGCTCTCGGTATGCATAGATATATTATACATATGTTTCCCCCTTTTTTGAAATTAATGAAAAAAATAAATAAATTACAACTTGTCAAAAATGTTGGTATGGGTCTTCTAGAGATTTTCCATGAGTTTCTCCCTTTCCTCTTTTAAGTGCTTGAGGGTCAACTATTCCAAATTAAGTTGAGAATGCATATCATATATGCTCTCTGTGACTGATAGTTCTAGGGTGGAAATCAAGGATTTATCCATTGTCACATGTTTTCGCATCAATGCTGAATGCGGTAGTAACATAGCTTGTAGCTCGGTTACTTGATATCTTATCTTTTACTCTTCCTTCTTCAAGTCAAGTATCAACTGCTATGTTTGTATAACCTTGGTGTAATGCATTTGAAATGCATGTTGCTCGGTTGTGAGACTATTTGCACTATCTTTTAGATCATCATCTAATTTCTTCATATTTTTTTTACTAAGCTCGGTAGTGAAGTGATATAGTGTGCATAACTTCTGCAGAATTGTAAGTGCATGAGTAATAAAAGTTTCTAATGCTATTATATATTTTGAGTGTGTTACCTTAGTATATGCCACTGCTTGGTTGATCTTTTCAATCTTCTTTTCTTCTCTCTCTTCTATCTTTTTCTCGGCACCAATATCTGATCCATTTATTTCCTCGGTGAGAAGTACAAGTTGATTAATGATTGGGGAATATTCCTTTATGTTCACATCAGGAAAAATTGCAGTAAGATCTCCTTTGCTTCTTCTAGCACCTGTGCATTCTTGTGTTCTAATCTCAACTTATCTTGAGCTACTTTTTGGGTGCATAGTTAACCATATTTTCTAAGTGTTTTTGGATCAAGTGTCCTCAGATCACATTCAAGGAATTCTATGATTTCATCTAGTGTGACTATATCCTTTCTCCCTTTCTTCTTTTTCTTCTTCTTCCCTTGTACACTTGAGGTAAGAGATAGTGTTAGAGATAATTGAGCCTTGTGCTCAGTATCTGGCTTTGGTGGCTCGGTAGGTGTGATGACTTATGTAGGTGGCTCAGTAACTAACTTGGTGTTAGTGGTAGAATTTCTATTTTCATCTCTATATTACCTTCACCCTTTTATGCCACATTAGTGGTTTCTTTTGGTGCATCACCTTGTGTAGTTGCACCACTATGCTCGGTTTCCTTACTAGTTTCATCACCCTTGTCTTCATGTGTATCTATTACCTACTCGGGTGTAACCTTTGATGCTTCAGTTTCAATATCAATAGCTTGGAAAAGTATGGGTAGATTACCTCGAACCATAGCTCGGGTGACCTCAGTTTGATGTTTTCCTTCTAGGGTCTCGGTCTCGGTAGCTATGGTTACCAATTCATCTTCCTTTTCTTTTTCATTAGGATCACCTTCGATTATGTCATCTATTGTGATCTCTTCATGTCCAAGATTATTAAAAAGCTTAGGAATACCATCCAAGATATTTTCAACAATTTCATCTTCAACATTTTTTGTCTCAGTGCTCGGTCGATGTCCCCCAGTATTGAATGTAGATGCAATATCCTCTATTTTCTTGGTTGGACATAACAAATTTTTCCAAATCATACTACTCTCTTCATAAACTTATTTCAATTTCCCTTGAATTATATTGAGTGATATGGATTTCTTTGGAAATTGCTTTGCATACTGTTTCATTATGTCATCAATCTGTTCAACCGTGTAATCAGCCTTAAGTATAGTGAGTGCTTCCTATCTCATCTATTTCTCTATTGTTAGTGCATAAGTCCATCTAGCTGATACTTTGTCATATAGTTCTTGTGGTATGTATGTAGAAAATTCTAAAATAAATTTTCTAAAAGTAATCATCATACCTATGATAGCTTCTTCCAATTTATCCTGATTCTCGGTAGTTGAGTTTGCATAAGTGTGTATCTTTTGATGTCCTAACATTTTGGTTGACCTTTATGCTTCTGCTATTTCATCAATAGTCTATGGTACCTTATTCTGCACAACCTTGAATTGATAAATGTTATCATCAAAATCATCCTTATTATCTTTATCTCACATACCTTTTCCTTCTTTGTTTCGATGCTGGGGTCTCAGTGCTAGCCTTAAACTTCCTTGTTTGATAAGTATATTTTGGTGAGGGTCTAGTAATTTTAGAAACTCCTTTCTTCAAAGGTGGTGAATGTGTTTTCACTGATCTTGTTTGTGTTCCAGGTGGAATCTCAGCCTTTGTGCCTTTTCCCTTCTTGGCCTTAGGTGCTTCTTCTTGTATTTCATCTGATTTGGTGGCATCGACATATTGATCTTGTTCTTCATCAATGACTATAATATGCTCCTTGGTATCATCAACTGATCTATCAAGTTCTTCATCAGTGATAAATTTTTTTCTTTTTAATGTCTTGACTATCTTGATATTCTTTCTACCCATTTTCTCAAATTGAAGTCCAATTGATATTCTTGTCTTAGCTTCATCATATGTGCCAAATATCATGGTAGATTTTTCAACAGGTTCATTTAGTAATTTCTCTATAGCCTCAGATGCTAAATCTATGCTAATTTCATAATCCATAGGAGGTAGCCATGCTGTCCTCAGTTGTACTTCTTTGATGAGTGTTGTGTCAGTGTCTACCACAAAACATACATACTCTTTATACTTCTCTACCAACTGAATTGGTATTATTTTCCTCTTCTCCATTCTTTCTTTGAATTTATTAAAGTAATTATTCATAATAGGTTCAATGTTTGTTCCTAGACTTGCAATGAATTCACCAGTTTGTAATGTGATCGGTCAATTGGTCTTCCATGTTACTTTACCGATCGAGGGAAATAAGTTTTGCAGATAGAAAAATGTACACATCACTAGAGAACCAAACTTACATGTATTTGATCTTGCTGATTTGATTGTCTTCATGTTTTCTTCTAGTTGGCTTTGCAATATTTTGGCTAGGTCAAGTTGCAAACCCTTCTTCACAATTTTGTATGCAATGTCGACTACTCCACATGCAACGTTGTTAGGTTTGCTGGATTGAAATATTTTGTATGCAATAACATATGCACCAAATGTTAATTTAGGATCATTGATGGTGTTGATCCTTAAACCTCTACCATCCTACTCGGCTCCTGTTAGTTTCTCTATTTTTCTCTTGGTGGGTGCATTAGGGATTTTGATTTGTTTGATGTCAGATACCTAGTTAATGCATGTATAACATCTTTTCTTATCTTCTTCGGTTCATCTAGCCATATCTTTCCATCGTGTACTCAGCTCAGTACAATGTGTATCCATTCTGTCTTGAATTTATTTGGGAAATGTAGGGCATTAGTTAACCCTTTGACTTCCAGAAGCTTGTAATCGTCCTTCATTTTTCCATTAGAGCTAAGCTTTTGATATGTAGATATGAGCTCAAAATTGTCTATTTCACTAATCTTGCATTGTATGTATGCCCTTACATCATGAACCAATATAACCCAAGGTGGTATCATGGAGAACACGCCTTTTTTGTCGTGTTGAGCAACAACCTCTGGATGGAATTTGTAGTTGGGTTTAGTGCAAGTCGAATTCATGATAAGAATTACTTTCTTGTTTTTGTCCATCTTTCATTTCATGGTTCACGAAGAAGATGCCATTGAGTTTCAAGTTAGGGATTCCAACAGAAATCACAAACAACTTAGTAAGTGCAAGTGCTTAGTTGATATAGCCTTCAACTGTGTGGAAAATGCTTTGGAACTCTGTGAAGTGCTTCAAAATACTTCACTGTGAATTCTCTCTCAATCTTCCTACTCTGCTCTTTGGTCGTTGTGTGAACAAATGAGTTCACTTCCCTCAAATTTATACAAAATGATTTTAGTTGGTGCAATAAATGCTTGTCACAAATCACTTGGTCGAAAAAAAAATCACTCGGTTGATACTAAAGATACCTTAGCTCAGTGAGTACAACAATGCTCGGTTGACTTAGCAACTTGGTTGTCTCTCACATGTTCACCGACTGGAATTCTTACTCGGTACAGATTAACCGACTCAACTAGCTCAAAGATATCAAAATATAATACCATAGTGCATCTTAATTCATTCTAATTTGGCATTCATACAATGAATACAAGGAACTGATGTAAGATATAACTTTGCAAAACAAAGTTCCATAACTTACTTATATTGCTTAGGTGGAGGTGGTGGAATCACCTAATCCATCGGATGAGGTGTCACCAACTGTTGTGCTTGGCCTATAATTGTCATTTGATTCTCTCCTCCACATTAGATTTCTTTTCCTCATGATTTCCTTGATTGTGTCTCCATTCCATTAGTACTGGTATCTATCAATTAGTTTCTGCAATCTTTACTTAAGTGACCGACCTTCTGACAGTGTGTGCATGCCTTTCCAGAGTTTGACCAATTTCTAGATTTAGTTTTCCATTGTCTCATACAATTAGCTACAATATGTCCATACATACCACATGTTGTGCAACTAGCCCAAGTATTATAATCCCAAGAATAAGTATTACCTTGTCTTCTCAGTTGATATGCCTTTTCTTATCCTTTTGGTTTCCAGATTTGCTTTGTATTAGTTCTGCATGCTTGTGATGTAAGACCATGCATGTTGCAAGTGTGGCAATATTTTTCCATTTAGGGTTTCTTCTATGGTTTTTTCATCTTAGATCTGCATTCATGTGCTTGATGTCCATGCTTTTTATAGCTATAGAAATTACCATTGAATTTAGTAGAGTTTCTAGAAATACCTTTTGCTTTGCTCCTGCAAATGTTTGATGTGTGGCCTGGTTTTCCACAGTGATGGCATGAGGGTTTTTTAGGCTTTAGATTTGTGTAGACATTCTTTTGTTTATCTTTATTTGATGTTTCTCCTTGCTCGGTATATCCTAAGCCAGTATTTTTGTTCAGTCTCCTTTGATTGTTTAGAAATTCATCCATCCTCTTGGAACTTTCTTCAGATCTCTTAATCACCTCATTATGTTGTTGTAGAATCTTCACTTTATTTCTCAGTTTTTCATTCTCTTATTTTAATGCACCAATATCTTCCAATTTCCTGGCAATTTTAATATTCACTCAGTTGGCCTCATGAATTATGGACACCATCTAATTGGTGATCTCAAAGTAATGTTCAGTAAGTCTCATTATCTCAGATTCTTTCTCTTGTAACTTTTCATTCATCAATATCCATGTTTCTATCTTGTTCAAATTTATTTGCATCATTCAAGACTTCAACCATTCTAACCATTTGTGTATCTTGACCGATCTACAGTGCCTTCACTTGTTCAGTAAGTTATTGATTGCTTTCACATAGCTTTGATATGATTCCTTCATATGCTTCATATATGCTACTAGATTCAGATCCAAATGTATCATATGGGTCATGAATCTCTTCTTCCTGATAATCAGTCTCATTACAATGAGATTCCATGTATTTTATCTCAACGAACATTTCCTTAAGTTTCTCCTTGGCTTCTTTGTATTGTTCAATGTAGATCTGAAACTACAACTTTCGATTCTCCATAGTTTTATCAAGTGTATACCTTTCCATTGTAAGATCTTTTCTCTTCAGTGATTAAAACTTCTAAATAAGAGAACTAGTTATGATACCAATTGTTGGAATAATTAAAAGGTGTGTACTGAGAGGGGAGGGGTGAATCAATACCCTTAAAAAATTTTCAAACAATTCTTTGTAATCATAAACTATGATAACCGACTATGTAGATTTATTTCACAAAACATATAATGTTATTGCTAAAATGTAAATGCATGTAATTGAAACAATAAAATATTCATGAAACTCAAGTACACATAACACATGTATTTTGGTGTGAGGCCTCACCCCGACCCATCACAGCCTTATTGTTCGATCCCACTTTGATACTTTATGTTTTGATACATTGATACACTTTTTGATTATCCTGATAGAGACTCAAGATATTATGTTATGATGATGATTATATTGTGTGGATTACATTTTGATATGGATTAGACCTAGAATAGATGGTTGTTTTTTATTATATATGTTTAGATAAGTGAATTGATGAGAAGATCAAATCATGATTAGACTTGATTATTTCATAGATGTTATGTCATGATGATTATGGAATTATTATGTTTTAAACATTTCTGTATGAAAATTTCAATTAGGAATTTAATTCTGCTATTGATTGATGTTGCTAATTATAAATTGAAAATGTATATTGCATATGATTTTAATATCTTGGACTACTGATGCTCGAGTTTAGTGTGCAGGAAAGAGAACCATGGAATTATTCAGAGAATTAGGGCTAAACACATGTGAATTGAGTAAGCCAAGGTTTAATCCAATAAGGGGTTGAAACCTTGTTGCAATGTGATCCTTGTTGTAAATGTAATCTGAATATGTGTTAATAGTTTAAAACTCATGTTGTTGTTTTGGACATGTCACTGTGAATGTGATGTGTATTTTGTCTTGGTGTCACTTGACACTTGTGTTGTCCATGTGGATGGTGAAATGTCAAATTAGGGCTTGGGCAAGAAACACCAAACCTTATAGGATGTTATATTAATCTCAGTTGTATATAGATGTCTTGTAGGGATCACACCAAGTTGGAACTCAGATTTGAACTTTAGGGGTACTTTGAAAGGGTCAAAAGTGACCCTAGACTGTATTTTTGACCAAAATTAGTTAACCCTAAGGGGGTACTTTGGGTTAGGGATATTTTTTACCTATGGAGTAAACTTAGATCACCATTATGGCTCTCCAAAATGCCTACCTTTCAAAAGTGGCAAAAATGAAGATGGCCACATGCATTCAACTTGTCCCACACTCCTTACTAAACTCACAATTAAGAGGGGAGAAAAGAGGTAAGGAAAAAGGACTAGAGGGCATGTATCATTAATTGCTAAGTCTTGAGTACACTTCTAGGGGTCTTTTTAGAGGATTTGGAGAAACTTAGGAAGTTTTCACCCACTCTCCAATTTTGGAGACAACTAGAGTTGGAGGAAGAAAATGAAAAAGGGATAAGGGCTTCTACTCAACCACATTCTTGCCATTTTTCTTGGACCAAGGTTGGTGGATTCTTGCCATGGAGGAATGCTTTTTCATTTAAGCTTTGCATGACAGTGTTTGAATGAATATGTAAATCTTGTATGGTTTCATATATGTAATCTTGTAAAGTGTTGTTGTATGTAGATGTTGATGTTATGTGTTGGGTTTGAGATGCATTTGAATTTTATTTCATTTCTTGCTCTTTTAGATTTGGGAGTATTGTTCATGGGATTTTAAGACATTACTCACCCTTTTGGGAAGGGAAGAAGTGGCCTTGGGTGAAGGGGTTAGTTGGGCTCTCCATTGTAGTGAGAGTCTCTTCTCTTGGAGAAGAGGGGTAATTTCATGGAGTATGGGCTCCATGAAGCCATGTGATAAATATTATTTTTGGTATGGAAATGACCAAATGTTTATATGGAAGGAATATCAATTTAGCCTTGGAAAGGCATGGGAGAAAACTTTTGTTAAGAAAATTGAATGAAATGGCATTCTCCTCCTTGGAAAAGCCCACCTTCACCCTACTTCAATGGGTTTGAAAAACGCATTTGTGAAACCTTGGTTGGGAGTAAATTGTTGTTTTATGCATATATGTTTGTTGTGAAAATTGAAATGTGCTACTTTGTTTAGTCTTGGTTTTCCAAGCTCGGGGGTGGTCTCTTTGAGGTCTTGGTTGGGAGGTGAGCTCCCATGGTTCCCTTTATGTTTTATTGTAAGTTTTTGAAATCCAGTTGGATATGACAAAGTTTTGGAAGAAGTCTTCATTTTGGTATTGTTGTAAGAGAAACTTTATAGTTGCATGATTTCTCCTTGTGATTGAGGATCATTTTTATTAAGTGTTGTAAAGGCCATTTTGTAAGCTTGTTGAGAAAAATGTGAAAAGTTCTCATTCCTTTTGTAATAATATCCATAGCATGTAAACCTTGTGAATTGTTAAATCTTGAAACCTCTATTGTATGTGATTTTAAATTTCCAAGTCAAGAACACTACATGTTTCCTTTGAAATTCTAAAATTTTATCTTAATTAGATCATACCTCATCTTCAAAATAATTGTATTTCCTATCCTTGAAATAAGATATTAGCTTACCTACTATAGTAAGTCAAAGAGATTAATATAATAATGAAAACAATCACGTAATATTAATGATCAAATTCTAGTTGCATAATGTTTGGCAAACAAAAATAAAACAATCAAATTCATGCATGAATCTACAAAAAAAATGGGAATTCAATAATGTCAATATGTAGAAAATACAACCAAAACTACCATGTCATTTTCCAAAATATAGAGCAAAAATTTCTCTGAAAAATGTATGGGGAGGGATTTAATTCCCTCCCCTTACACAGATAATATTCTATAAAAGATCCCCTCTTTAATACCCCTTTATTAATCCCCTAAACACCCCTCTAAACTACCCTCTTTATGCTAATACATAATCTTTATTTGGGAGGGCTTAATCTTTCTCACCCATCCTCGTGGGCCCCACCAGAACTTTTTCCATTACCTCTCCTTGCCCCCATGCAAAATTTTGGGGGGCTGACATATTATAAATCACTACCCAAGGAAATAAATCCCTTCCCATTGGTTGTAGTTTGAGTTGACCTATGATCATAGTACATCCCTAGAAAAAGGGTTAAACATAGTCTAGCATAAGAAATAGTGCTTGGGCCCCACCTTAGCTTGAAGGAATTCACATGCTTTCTCCTTGTTTATTTTAATGCAAACTTTCTTCTCCCCATGCGAATTAGACTTGCATGACTCCACCTTGGGTTCTGCACTTGGGATGGGAGATATTGCAGTGGCCCCCACCACCTTGTTCCACGTGAATGCCTTGGTAAAGGCTC
>MU224863.1:557240-568014 GCA_018584345.1 Thuja plicata
CTTGAAGAGGACTCTCTCCTCTAGTGTTAAATATAAATTTTAAATTTTTTTGATATGATTTACTATTTTTTTATTTATTTAAAGAAACATCTTCTCGAATGTTAAAATACCTTATGCTTGTATTTTGGAATTATAATATATTAGATCTAATCAAAATGTTATAAACTTTATATGACAATAATCTTGACTCTGAGCTCTACAAAAGGGTATTTTTTATATTTTTTAAAAATATCATTAAAAAGAGTAAGGGTTATTGAAACATCGATTTTTTGAAATAATTTTATTTATTTGGTAATTAGTATAAAACATGCATTTAATAGACATTTCCAATTGGAAAAGTTTAACCACTTATCTAGCTTAGCTAGAATGAATCTAGCTAGACCATATGTTTGATGAAAATTAATTTTTATTTAGAAATAGTCAAATTTAGTTGTGCTGATAAGTGGTCCTGAAATGTGACACAAGTGGGCCATGGGGATGGGATAGGATGTGACATTTGGAAAGAATTAGGGTGATAGGTAGGTAGGTAGGCTAGTTTATAGATAGTTAATAAGTAGTTAGTTGCTAGTTTATAGATTTAATAACATAATTAGATTTAATTAGATATTGAACTATTATTAAAATATTATTTTACTCTACCCATTAAGTACATAATTAAAAGGGATTATTTTATTTAGATAGATTAAGTTAGTTAAATAGGTTTAATTCTGATTTATGTTATTTGAATTAAGTAGCCTCATTTAATAGATGTATTTTTATTTAAATTGTGTAGTTTAATTACTAGATTTGAAACCTTAGTTTGTGTGTGAAATATATATAGAATTGCTAATATGTTATGGATTTAAATTCTTATTGGTTATTCAAATCATGTAATGTCATTTAGATAAAGTTTATTTATTTGTGTAATTAATCATTGATTTGTTAGACGTAGTTTCTATGTGAAATGTATAAACAGATGTTAATTTATTTTTAATATGATAAATTGAGTTATGTTGGCCATGTGCTCAAAGGGATTATAGGTCAATTTAAAGTTTCTATTTGAGATTTATTTAATATTCTATTAAATAATTAAAGGACTATAGTTGCATGGAAATTTGTAAGGGAGAATTTAAATTATTTAGGATTAGATTAGTTTCTTTGTTATTATTGAATTTTAAAATAGTGGCTAATGGTCGAAAGAGAATTGGGACTAGAATTATATGAAATAGTTGTAACCAAGGTTAGAAATAAAGTGATTACCAGGGAAATCTAATTTCAACATATGACTCTTAACAATTGATTATTATCATGATACTATACATAGATTAAGACATAAAACCAAAGTTAAATCAACCTGACCCAGGTGTTCACATAAACTGTATGACTAGTTGATGCTCTAATTCTGTATTTGTAAGTGGTGTGACCCTAATTCAACCTATGTGTATACCTTGCAACTTGAAGACTAACCTCACCTTGATATCACATTACCTCAAATACATCCTTGTGAGTGGTTTACACTTGCGTTTAAAAAAATAAAATTTGTATGTGTGTTTTGCCCTAGTTTTGGGCATGACATTTGGTATCCTAGAAAAACCCTGTTAGAAGGTAAAAACTGCGGTGGGGATGAGACCCACAAATCTTTACTACTGTAGTAATAAAGTATCTTGTTAGATCTTATTAAGATTGATCACTTCTGGTGACCTTACCCTGTTAGGAGTAACAATAAAATCGATTAGATCTACCTCGTGTGAGGATTTTACAGCACAATGTATGTGTGCACTCTGTTAAGAGATTTAGGCAAAGACAGTTAAGTCTACTCTGTTAGGAGATTTTGGGGTCTATTACAATTGTTAGAGAGTAACAGAATTGTGATCTCAATAAATACAATCTGAATATTATGGATAACAGATCCTTTAAGTACTATAAAATTATCATCTTGTTGTGACTGATAATACCTTCTGTACTTCTCGATAGCCTTGTCTCTATTCTAAAAATTGAATTCTTCAACGAAGTCCTTGTTCTAAAACCCTTGTGTGATCTCCTGATGTCCTTAGTGTGGTGGCTACTTGATCATAATTTGATAATCATATATTACAAAATTACATCTTATCCTTACATATATCAACCCTATTGACCTAATTAGGGTTTTACAATATCTTAGAAAACCCAAGATTAATGGTGTACAAAATTTACCTTGATCATCTATACATAGGAGATATAAAAAATTAATGGGTGAATGCATAATTAATATCCTTTTTGATCATTGTAAATTGTTATCCAGCTTGGCAAAAATTTGTTACCTAGATTGATGTGCCAATACAAAATTTTATGTAACTGCTGGTTTACTCAATAAATATTGTCTCTTAGTGTACCTCATTTCTCAGTGTATACTGCTTCTTAGTAAGTTTGATACTCGATGATCAATGTATTTGATTAACTCTACACTCGGTGATCATTACACTCGGTTGACTCTGCACTCGGTGACCATTACCGACTAGTCTGTCTTTGAATCTGTTACCGACTAGGAATTTGAATACTAATGGAAACCTTCAAACTCATATGGAGTAACAATGTTGACCTATGAATGTGGTACGATTCATCCATTGTTTATATTATTATGCATAAGGAAATAAAAAATATTTTAATTGAATACTAAATGTTTGCAAGGAAGTAGGAATGATAATTGCATATGATTGCATAAAAGATTATTGTAAAAAAGTGTAAATGATTTTTCTGTCTATTGTTTTTGGGTACATTCTCTAATGTGTCTAAGATGATGTATTCTTGGATTCCATGAAGTAGTTACTCCCTTGGATGTGACTGATATTAGTCACTCTATTATGTGAAGTATTTTATGATTGAAAATTTATTTTTGTTATTGATGATTTGTTCGTGTTGTGTGTGGTATAGCATTAAAATTTTGAACTTTCTTATACCTGGATTAGTCACCTAACTCTCTTTTCTCTACCTATTTTGTGACACTGGTCACACTTGATTTACAGTTGAAGTTGTTGCAGCATTTTTATGATTTAATGTTGAACTTGGTATTCCCCTTCTTGGATTTTTCCTTTTTGTATTTTTTGGTGACTATTCTGAATGTTTGATATTGTTAGCCCTATTTTGTGATAAATATTTTTCTATCATGTTGATTGTGGACCCTTGATAGTATGTGTAAGGGAGGACATCACAAAGGCTGTACTATTTTTGTATGTGAAAATGAAATACATTGTGTATCGTATATGTTTTCATGCATGTTGCATTAACCGAGATTGCATAAACTTTTCAACTTACTATTCAATGTAGATACAAATGTGTACTTTATGCAATGAATTTATAGATGTCTTCTATGATTCTGAATGATCAAAATATCTATATATGTTTAATAAATTTTTAAATAATAGCTCGACAATCCTCGTAGAAGGGGTTAAATTTCCTGCATATGTGAATCATTTATCTTAAGTTAGCCAAAAATTACATGATACCTATGCTAAAAATTACATAGAAGACAAGATGAACAATATACATTTATCATAATCATTGTATATTTTTTGATTCCTTACCTTTACTTTATGTGTGCTATATAGGATTGTCAACAAAAGGGGTGACGATGTCTGTAGTCAATTATCTATTTTCACAAAGAGTTACAATCACACAAAATATATGCATGTAATCAGCACCGACAATTGAGCATCATAAGCAATACATTGGTAATTTGTTAAACAATAAATACATTAAATATATGAGTAATAACTGAAATACATGTATCATAAATCACATATTTTGTAATCATTAGAAATGAACACATTAATTTAATTATACCATGGCATTAGAGTTTAATACATAATAAATTAATTATGAAAATATATAAGTAAAATAAATTTTTATGACTAGATCAATATTACCATCATCATCATGACCATCATTGTCATCATCATCATCATCATCGTCATCATCATCATCATCACCACCACCATCATCTCCATCACCATCATCATCACCATCATCGCCATCACTATCATCATCATCATCATCATCATCATCATCATCATCATTATCATCACCATCACCATCATCGTCATCATCATCATCATCACCACACCACCACCACCACCACTACCACCTTCTTCTTCTTCTTCTTCTTCTTCCATCACTTTATACTTTATTGGCCTTCCTCTTGGATCATGTCTAACAACAAATGACCAACCTAGTTTTTGTGGAACCTATATGTAAAACACTTGCTCACATTGGCTTGGAAGAACATAGGGCTCATCTCCAACTTTTTCAAATAACCTTATATTAATCATTGTAAATCCATTATTATGTTGAATAATAGTTCTATCCAGATCATTTTGATTCAGTCGTAGCCTGTAACATTTAACGATGAATATAACTAATTTGAAGGATTCAAAGTCGCACTCAAGTACATCATCCAAAATTCCATAGTATCAATTTTGAGATTCTTGAGGATGCATGTCATTTCTAGATGATGATGAACCATAACTAATTCAAATGTTTGAAGATGTTAAGTTGGTGATCACCAAAATGCAGAAAGATAATGCAAGACATTAAATCAGTTAATGGATTGTATTGTCATTGATGTTAACTTGATACAATCTGATTTGTTATATACAAAGTGTCAAAGACTTCAGAGAACCAGAGAGATAAAGGTTATGCTATCAGTAATGAGTAAAAGTTCAGTATTCACAAAGTGACAACAAAAACTGATGGACAAGTGCACACCGACAGAGAGAACCCCAAGAAGAAAGTCACAGTGATGCCCACGCAAGAAAACCAACAAGAATTATCGATGAGCATAATCAAAAGCATTACCGACAGATAGAATTACAAATTTACCCAATGGATAGACAACCCTGATGGGAAGACAACCCCAATGGAGATACCTGAGGAGAACTAAAGTGTTGACAAAGCTAACAAGAGTTAAAACATAGAAAGGAACTGAAGTTCAGAAATGAAAAAAGACTTAGCTAGCAAAGAGCTAAAGAAGGATTTAACTGGTTGTTAACATTGTTTTCATCGACAAGTTAAAACAAGAGATAAGTGAAAGATTTAAAGTTGTTTTATTCCATTTGTCAAGGAGAAATCTATGAGATAAAACAGAAGTGAAGCTTTAAAGAAAAATTGGCTAAGATTGCGGATCACACCAAGAACAAGAAAGTCAAGAACCTAAAAACAGTGATATCATGTCTATAAAGAGACAATCTAATTCATTATGAATTAGGGGAGTGAAGAGAAAAAAGATGTTGAAGAGAAAATGATGAAGAACAAATTCATACAGTCCTGATCAATCAAGTTGAGGAAAGAGCTGAAGATTTCTACAGACATCGAGTAATAGAGAAGCACAACATCACTGAGCAAAAATAAGTGGAGCAAAGGTATTGAAAATATATATTGATCAGAAAGGTATAATAAGCTTACAATAGATCTGAAAATTTGTGAGTCTATAGTTGTATATGTGAAAAAATCATTTACTATTTCAATTTAACCATTGGATCAGAAAGTCTCTTAACTGAGCAGGACTTAACAATCCTTTCTATATTAAGATACATCCCAAGGAGTATCAAAAAATTTGATCATGAAGATAGCATGAGATGCAAGATACCATTTGACAAACTACACTGGGTTTGGTCATAGAAGGTAGCATAGAGATGCCCGATATCAAGTGACAAACTATTCTATTTAAATCCTCTAACAAGGTCACACCTAACAATGCGTTTTTAACCTTTAATAGGGTTGGCTCTTCACCGAGCTCACTTCAGAAGAGTGAAAATTTTGGGTTACCAGTCCCAAGTGATTTTTCCCTTAATAGGGTTTCCACATTAAAAATCTATGTGTAAATGTATTTATGAGTCATTAATTTAGTGTTTTGCATTACACATAGCTATATCTGGATTGATCAGTATACCCTAAACAATTTACTGTATTTTGGTAAATGAAAAACTGCTAATTGGTAAACAGTAAGAATAAGGTTTAAAAGGTGAACTTCGAGCAGTAGTTATTTGTTAAGATTATTTGAAGGCATTCATCTTGTAGGAATGAAGTTAGCTAGAGGCTTAATATTGTGGTACTAAGTTTTTGGGTTGATTTATTGAAATATTTTTGAGGCCACTGATTCACCCCCCCTCTCATTTATTCTAACAATTCATATCATAGCTTGTGTGCTTAGAAATGGAGTTTAACAGCTCAAGAAAAAGATCACAAGATGAAAAAATGAGATGTGCCCAAGTTTAACAAAGACAACTTTGCATCATGGAAAAGTAGAATAAGACTCCACCTATCAGGTATTGGAAATGATATAGTTCAATACTTAGATACTGAATATGTGTTCCCTACAGGACCTCACACACTTGAGAAATTAAGAGAAAAACATGAGCACAATTGCATGATGATAGAACTCGCTTCCTCACTCTCTGATGCTGAGTTTAAAGATGTCAAAACCTGCACCTATGCAAAACAAATGTGGGATAAATTGAAGCTGGTACATGGAGGAGATGCTAATGTACTAAGAGCTAAGGTAGGAAGCCTAAGAGGGAGGTTTGATGACCTAAGAATTAAAGAAGAATAAAATATCACTCAGTATAGTTGCAGAATCAAAGAGGTAGTCAATGCTATCCAAGGAATTGGAGGTGTACTTGAAGAAGAGATAATGGTAAGTAAAATCATAAGAATCTTACTGCCTGTATATGCTATTAGAGTATCTTCTATACAAGAAATGAGAGTAGTTGCAAACAATAATGTTACTCTAGATAGTCTGATTGGTAGACTGATTTCATTTGAGATGAATAACTTTGATAATAGTGTCTTACCATCTATAGAGTTTGCATTCAAATATTCTTTGAAAATAAGTAAGTCAAGTCATAAACACACTATGATGAATGATAGTGAAAGTGATAGTGATGATCAATGAATTTATGAGATTGAAGCACTAATGGAAAGAAGATTGTAGAGAGGCAAAGGTAGATACAAAGGTAAATTACCACTTGTATGTTTTAATTGTAAAGAGGTTGGAAACTTTGCTACAAGATGTCCTAACATAAGAAAAGATGACAGAAGTAATGATATATCATATGAAAAGAAGTTTGATAGAGGTGATAACATAAATTACCAAAGGAACCAACAATCTGACAGAGGAGATACCTGAGACTACAAGGACAAAGGGAAGAAAGCTTGTTACTTAGCTGAGAATAGAGCTGGAGACACTGACACCAAATCTAATGAAGACATTGAGATGGTATTTGTAGACATGAAGGATGATTCAGACAAATAAAAATAAATGTATGTAGAGAATGCACTCATATCTAAAGTTAGTAAGAATGTTGTATGGATCATAGATAGTGGCTGAACTCACCACATGGCTGGTGATAAACAAAAGTTTGAAACTTTTGAGTACTATAATGATGGTTCAGTTAGAATGGGTAATGACACACCTTGTCCAGATGAAGGTAAAGGAACCATAATGTTGAATAACCTGATCAAATGTGAAAATTCTTATTGGGTAAAATGAATTAATTATAATCTATTGAGTGTTTCACAAATAAATAAAAAAGGTCACCGATTATAATTTGAAAATAAGAAGGCAAAGATCTTCAATGAATCAGGAAGGTTGATTGAAACTGGTGAACAAACAAAAGGTAAGCTTTTCTATCTTGATGAAATTAACACCACTTGTTTACTGGCTAGAAATGAAGACATATGGTTGTCGCATAAAATATTATGCCATGTGAATTTTGACAACATGATAAAGATAATAAATAAAAGGAAAGTAAGAGGCTTATCGAGCATGTCAAAGCCCGAGCATATCATGTGCAAGAATTGTCAAAAAGGTAAAATGAAAAAGTCTAGTTTCAAGAGTAAAGCCCATACATCTAATGCAATTCTAGAATTATTCCATACTGATCTATGTGGACCCATGAGGGCAAAGAGTTACTATGGTGATAGGTTTTTCATTCTCTTTATAGATGATTATTCTAGAATGATGACAGTTATTTTCTTAAAATATAAATCAAAAGCATTCAAGATGTTTAAATGGTATAAGGCTATAGTAGAAAAAAAAAGTGGTAAGGATTTGAAATGCTTAAGGTCAGATAGAGGAGGGGAATTTATTTCAGAAGAATTCACTAACTATTGCAATGAGCATGGAATTAAAAGACAGGTTTCTGCACCAAGAACACCACATAAAAATGAGATTTCTGAGAGGAGAAACAGATCCATTGTTGATTGTGCAAGAACACTGATGATTAAGAAAAGCATCACTCAAAATTTCTAGAGGGAAGCTGTTAGTACTGCTGTCTACACATTGAAAAGAGTACAATTGAATAAGGACACAAAGAAGACACCCTATGAGCTTTGGTATGGTTACACACCTCATTTAAGTTACTTCATAATTTTTGGTAGTCAATGTTATATTTTGAAAGATTATATAAATGGAAAGCTTGACTCCAAAAGTGAAGAAGGTATCTTTCTAGGGTATTCCACCAAAAGCAAGGCCTATAAGTGTCTTAACAAGTCCTCTAACAAGATCATTTAAAGTGAAAATGTAAGAATAGATGAATTTGTAGAAAAGAATAATAAGGAAAGCATAAAAGAACCAGAGGAATATAACAAGTTTGTTTAAACCAAAGAACCTGAAACTCTACCCGAGAAAAAATGTATCACTCCCGAGCAACAGAACATTGCACCCGAGCATCAGGCTGCAATTACTAAAATTCAGGAAAATACTCAAGATGATGTTTCGAGTGATGGAGATCAGAACAAAGGTCAAGATGATGATTAAAATGATGAAAAAAAAGCTGAACCAAAACTTGCCAAGCATGTTAGAAGACATCATCCACAAAATTAGATTATAGGATACAAGAAGGATGGAATTAGAACTAGAAGTAAGTCACTAAACAATTTGTGATTTTGAGCCTAAATTTGTTAATACTACACTTGAAAATGAAGAATGGGTAAGTACTATGAATGAGGAAATAAAATAGATTGAGAAGAACAAGACATGGATACTAGTACTAAGACTAGATGACAAGAATGTCAGCAGTAAAAAATAGATATTTAGAAACAAGCTGAATTAGAATGGAGAAGTCACTAGAAGCAAAGCAAAGTTAGTATGCAAAGGGTATGCACAAGAATAAGGTATTGATTATGGAGAAACCTTTGCACCTATTGCTAGACTAGAAGGAGTAATAATATTACTTGTTTATGTTGCATTCAAAGGATTCAAGGTATACCAGATGGATGTCAAATCTGCATTCCTAAATGAAATACTGGAAGAAGAGGTATACATTGAACAACCAGAAGGGTTTGTTGATCTAGAAAAAATAAACATGGTATGTAGACTACATAAATCCTTGTATGGATTAAAACAAGCACCTAGATCCTGGTATGAAAGACCTCACTCCTATCTCATAAGAATTGAATTTGTAAGAACAAGTGAAAATAGTGATCTATACTTAAAAGAAGATACCGATGGTAATATTCTGATTGCTAAAATATTTGTTGATGATATCATATTTAGAGGAAATGATATGCTATGTAAATCATTTGCTAATGAAATGAGAAAAGAGTTTGAAATGTCTATGTTTGGGGAGATAAAATTCTTTCTTGGTCTATAGATTCTTCAACAAGACGTAGGCATATATATCAATCATTCCAAATACATCAAGGAAGTGTTGAAGATATTCAAGATGGAAGTTTCCAAGCTAGTTGGAACACCTATGGCTACCGGATGTAAGATGACAAAAGAAGATAAATCAAATGAGGTAAATCAGACCCTATATAGATCAATGATTGGAAAACTAATCTATGTTATTCATACCAGACCAGATATAGCACATGCAGTTGGAATAGTTGAAAGATTCTCTGCTAATCCCAAAGAATCACATATGACTGCTGTCAAGATAATTTTGAGATATCTAAATAACATCGAGGACTATGGCTTATGGTATAACAAAAAGGGTAAATTTGAGCTTCAAGTCTATACATATGTTGATTAGGATGTAAACCTAGATGACTGAAAGAGAACAATTGGAGGAGCATTCTTCATGGGTGATAGACTTGTTACATGGATCAACAAGAAGCAAGGATGCATCTCACAGTCTACTGCATAAGCATAATATGTATCTGCTACTGCAAACTGCTCAAATATTGCATGGATCAAACAATTACTGGAATGTATGAATATGAAGATTCTTGAACCAATGATTATCTATTGTGATAATACCATTGCAATAAACATATTAAAGAATCCAGTCATGCATGCAAAGACTAAGCATATAGCAATCAAGTATCATTACTTAAGAGAACAAGTGCAAGCAAAAGAAGTGATACTGGAATATATTCAATCAAAGGAAAAATTAGCTAACATATTCACCAAGCCATTACCGAAAGATACATTTGAGTACCTGAGAAAGAGACTAGGGGTCCAACCCTTGTCTATCGGTCAGTAAGCTGACTAAGATATTGCATCAGCCTATACACAAATTAGAAGATCATTCACGTTGATGAAGAAAGAAATATGGACTACAAAGATACATCTGTACACAACAAGGTACAAATCTGCACCGAACACCAGAGTCACTGTATTACTGATGGATAGGGAAATTCAAGGAGTATATTATAAAAAGAATGGAAGAATTGTTTGGCATTGTTGTCAAAGGGCGAGATTATCTCATTATCAGGGAAAGATATTTAAAGGGAGAGAGACTCAGGGAGAGAGAATATCCAGTGGGAGAGATTACCCTAAAGAGATCCAAAGGAGAAAGATTATATATATATATATATA
>MU224863.1:568260-590993 GCA_018584345.1 Thuja plicata
CCGAGAGCCAGATATTTGTATTGGTTATAGAACAAAATATATGGGAGAGATTGATGAAATACACTTGATATATTTCATATTATGTTAGAAATAATATAGTGTGATAATGTAGTGTGTTTCCATCAATGCCAAAGGGAGAGATTGATGAACCATAACTAATTGAATGTTTGAAGATGTTAAGTTGGTGATCACCGAAATGCAGAAAGATAATGCAAGACATTAAATCGGTTAATGGATTGTATTGTCATTGATGTCAAATTGATATAATCTGATTGATTATATACAAAGTGTCAAAGAATTTAGAGAACTAGAGAGATAAAGGTTATGCTATCAGTGATGCATAAAATTTTAGTAGTCACAAAGTGACAACAGACACCGACGAACAAGTGCACACCGAGAGAGAGAACCCTGAGAAGAAAGTTACAGTGATGCCCAAGAAAGAAAACTGATAAGATTTACCGATGAGAAGAATCACAAGCATTATTGACAGATAGAATTATAGAGTTACCTGACAAACAGACAACCCCGATGGAGATACCCAAGGAGAACTGAAGTATTGACCAAAGCTAACAAGAGTTAAAACACCGAAAGGAACTAAAGTTTAGAAACAATAAAAGACTTAGCTGAAAAAGAGATAAAGAAGGTGTTAATTGGTTGTTAACATTGTTTTCATCGACAAGTTAAAGCCATAGATAAGTGAAAGATTTAAAGAAAGATTGGCTAAGATTGCGGATCATGCCAAGAACAAGAAAGCCAAGAACCTAGAAATGATGATATCATGTTTATAAAGAGACAATCTAATTCATTATGAATTAGGGGAGTGAAGAGAAGAAAGATGCTGAAGAGAAACTGATGAGAACAAATTCATATAGTCCTGATCAATTAAGTTGAGGAAAGAGCTAAAGATTTCTATGGACACCGAGCAACAAAGAAGCACAACATCATCGAGTAGAAAGAAGTTGAGAAAAAGGTATTAAAAATATATATTGATTAGAAAGGTATAATAAGCTTACAATAGTTCTAAAAATCTGCAAGTCTATAGTTGTATATGTGAACAAATCATTTACTGTTTCAATTTAACCATTGGATCAAAAAATATCTTAATCAAGCAGAACTTAAAAATCCTTTCTATATTGAGATACATCCCAAGGAGTATCAAAAAGTTTGATCATGAAGATAACATGAGATGCCAGATACCATTTGACAAACTACACTGAGTTTGGTCATAAACGGTAGCATATAAATGCCTGATATCAAGTGAAAAACTATTCTATTTAAATCCTCTAACAAGGTCACACCTAACAGCGTGTTTGTAACCTTTAATAGGGTTGGCTCTTCATCGAGATCACTTCAGAAGAGTGAGAATTTTGGGTTACCGGTCCCAAGTGGCTTTTCCCTTAATAGGGTTTCCACATTAAAAATCCATGTGTCAATGTGTTTATGAGTCATTACTTTAGTGTTTTACATTACACATAACTATGTCTAGATTGATTAGTATACACTAAGAAATTTACTATATTTTGGTAAATGAAAGACTGCTAATTGGTAAACAGTAAGAATGAGGTTTAAAATTTGAACTCCGAGCAGTAGTTATTTGTTAAGATTATTTGAAGGCATTCATCTTGTAGGAATGAAGATAACTAGAAGCTTAATATTGTGGTACTAAGTTTTTGGGTTGATTTATTAGAATATTTTTGAGGCCACTGATTCACCCCCCCTCTCAGTTATTCTAATAGATAAAATATCAGTGACCTCGAAGAATGCAGTTATCCCAGAATCACAAGTTTTTCTTTGTGTCGTCGAACTTTTTTATGTGAAATTTTTGGCCATGGTATTACATAGCTTTGTGGTGCTTGACCTGCAATTTTTCAAACATGTGAAAATCATTTGCATCGTGAGTTGATATTAAATATATGGGTCATGATTAATAAATTTATACATACCTATCTACCTCTTAAACCATTTTCTAGATCAATTACCATTGACATAACATTGGAATCTCCGTTACGATGAGATTCTTTAACCAATGAAGAAACACCTTCCCATGTTAATGAGTGACCATTTTGTTGACATATTTCAATCCATATCGTCATCCAATCAAGATTGTTCGCAATATACAAATGTAGTGCATCCCACTCTTGACCAACTGTATAAAAAAAAGGATCACTTACAAACAACTTCAATTGAAGATTTATAAGAATTAATTAACCACAATAAAATCTTATAATTACCTCTCACTTTCCTCAATCTACCTTTCCCCATCAATTACTCCCCTTCAAATTTGTTAATGGTGTTGGGGTCCCAAATGTGATCTACATGCATATTTGCTACAAACTTAGGAAGATATTCACTAATGTACACCATGGTCTAGTATACCATATATCCCTCCACCATAGAACCCTCAGGATGTGATCTTTGTCAAACTAAACCCTTAAAAATTTTTAGGTTCCTCTCAACCATCTACATTGACCTAGTTTGTACAGGTCTACACAGTTCAGTCTCCTCAACTTGATGTATGAGGTAGTGTTCTTGTGCATTTAAAAAAGTAGAAGGTAAACACTTTTTCATTTCACATATAAGATGAGAAATTTTTCTCTTCCAATATTTTATATCTTCTTTATTGATTTCTTTTGATGGAAACCACCTAGAAGCGATTCAACATGCAAAAAATTATAAACAAGATTTACAAAAAATATACAATAAATTACTGAAAAAGTAAAACAAGTCTCAAATATAATATCTATACAAAAAATCTAACAAATAATGCTTCTAACCTCGTGTATTTTTCAAGATCATATATAACTTGTTTGACACTATTGTCGAAGTGGTGTGGGAGAGATAGAGGTAGAACATACTGCAATAATTATAAAATGATCATTTCAATATTGTAGAGAATAATACAATGAAAACTACATGCAGTATGCAAATATATAGACAATAAAAAATAACATGAATTACCTTAATAAAGGTATGCCAATCATGTGTTTTAATCCCTGGCCCAAATTCACTTTTCTTTGATATGAGATTGTTTATGTTCGCAACAAACCCTGTGGGAAATCAAATTTTTTGTATGACTTCTTTTATAGAATTTATTTGCTGCTTCGATAATAACCAAGGAAGGGTACTTATATCAATATAGTCTCCATTGTTATTTGTTCGAATGACATTTTTCAATGCATGGTTGGAATCTTCAATGTCACTACAAATTTTGACAATTTTTTCTTTATCACACCTTCCATCCAATAATTTTCATAATGTCTTTGTTATATTCTTTCCAATATGCATAACATCAAACAAATGCACGATTGAGAGGTTCTCTTAGTATGGAAACCTGCTAAATTATCTAGGATAAATTTTTAGTCCTTTAGGAGGTTGGTCATTAATGCCTTGACAACCTTCACGAGAATCAATTACATCATCAATAAACAAAAGACAATATCAAAATATAAATTTCAAACAAAAACCATAAGATTGAATGACATTACCTCATCAATTTATTCTATTGTATTCCAACTTCCATAGGCGAGGTGTCATTCTTCATGAATTTGATGCAGTCTCTTCTTTCCCATTCAAAAGATGTTTTTCGGCAATTTGATACTTATGATTTCTATGGAGAAAGTGCCTATACTCATTGAACACTTGCTTTCCTAAAATTTTTGAATGACGAGATTTCATCTTTGAACCACAAACTGGACATGCAAATTTCCCTTTTTCTGAAGACCTACAAGATCGTGTATAATTAGATTGAATATGTTGATTTTGATAATTACAATTATCATGCACAAACTTAGACATACAATAAAGATGTGTTAGCACTATAACATACAATAAATATGTGTTAACAATATAACATACCACAAAAATGTGTTAGCTCAGGGGCATCATGTATTGTCCATACAAGCATTGCATGGAATTGAAACTGTCTTTGTCCTATTGATCTAGAGATGTCATACATAGTGACCCCATTCCGTAAATTCAACAACTCATCGATAAGGGGCTCAATATATACATTCATATCTTTAAATAGGTACTTACTTGGTTGAATGAATAGAAACATTACATAATTATTATCATTTTGATGCAGTATTTATAAATAAATTTAGATGACATTTGAATGAAAAAATACCTGGAACAATCATTTCCAACATTATGTGCTCCATATTTATGGACATCCAAGGAGGAATGTTATTGTTGATAACAAAAATAGGCCACATCGAGTAAATAGATCTCATCTCTCCAAATGGATTGACACTGTCCACTGCCAATGAAAGCTTGAGATTGTAAAGTTCTTTTTTAAAGTGTGGCCAAGTTTCCTCTATGTCCTTAAATGTAGAACCATCCGCAGACATTCACATAATGTCATCTCGACTTCTATTATGTGCATGGTAATCCATAAATTGTGCTACGATAGTGCACCTGAATAATCGCTGCAAACATGGAATAATGGGAATATACTGGAGAACCTTGTGAGGCACTTTTTTATTTATTTGATCTATTAAATATCTACTAATATGACAATCAGGGCATTCTGTTGCAAATTTATGTTTTTTATGATATATAATATGATCATCGGGACATGCATATATTTTTTGATACTCCATCCCAATATCTTTCATAATGGAAGATAGTTCCCGGTACGAGCAAGGTAGAATGTTTGATGGTGGTAAAAAACACTCACCTATCAACCTGCAAAAAATGATATAATTAGCATACATGATTCACCCTTTGTTAACAATAAAGAAATTATGACTAAAATAGGTGAAAAAGATGACATATATGACATACCTTAACATTCGTGACATTGCTACATTGGATAAACCATTCAAAACCTTGAAGTTCACCAATAAAAATACAACATAGAGAAGAGTTTTTTGGGAGACTTTTTGAGGGGCTCATATGCCTTCTCAAGTATAGGTAAATCAAGGTCATCTTCATCATTGTGATCAGTTGTTCCAGTACAATCATCTTCAATTGTATTCTCTAGCACATGATCAGCTGCAACAATACCATCAAATTGATTGTGTTCTTTGTCACAAGATCATCTTCATCCATGGAATCATTATCTTCTCCTTGGATATTCACACCTCCATGTTCCTCCACTTGGAAATTCACATTATTTGAATTGTTATGGTCCATAACATGTAACCCAGGGTGGTTGACCTATATCAAAATGATGACATTAAATTAACCATGACCATGATCTCATCATCAATTGATTTCTTATGTATATAAATTGTTAAAACAATATATTGAAATACTTACCAATGGACAAAAATCATGTCCCCCTTCAATGTGACCATGCTCTCTACAATGTTTCTCAGTTGTTTTGACTAGAAGTCTTTGAGTCTTTAAGCCCTTGCAATTTTTGCAGGGAAAATAACATTTTCCATCACCTTTTCTTTTAAAATTAGCCCACAATCTAGCAATTGTCTCCTTATTTTGTTCTGGGTTCATATTGTAAGACATGGTCTTTCTTCATAGGAAAATATTTGGGCTATAATTATACCAAAAGCTTGTCTCCCATACTCTGAATTAAGATATTAATGTTGTAATTCATCAAATATAAACATAGTAGCATTAGTACTATCTTGTATAAAATCAAGCGTAAATCCATTAAATATATTTTGAATGCAAAACATTGTACATTTAATCTAATCATGATTCATATTTGATAAGAAAGCTATTCATATTTGACAGGAATGTTAAGAAAATAAAATAAAAATAAAAATATAAAATATCCACTTCGACATTATTGGGGATAAAGTGACTATTTTGAGAAAGCTTTGGTGGTGAATATCCACATAATTCAGACACAGGAAAACTAGGAGTGTCAATTTGAGGGCATTGTGTAATTACAAATCACCAGTTGTCACTTGTGACTAGAGATTACAAAGAACCCTAGAAAAATCCCACAGAAATCCCTATAACCATAAATTCCATTATGAAATAACCTTCATAGTCATCAATCCATCATTAGGACAAACATCTAATCAACAAAACATTATCTTTATTAAGGCATTATTAACCTTTGGCAGCAGATCACAATTCATACACCAATTACGTCTCTAGGCTCATTAGGCCTTACCATTTCTTCTATGCACAAATTCAAAAATTCACCATACCTTTGTATGAGTCCATTTGTCTTCAACATTTAAAAAACTCTATTTTTAATCACAAGCTATTAGTCCCTAATCCCTGTTCAACTAGGCAACTTCTTATTATCCTTTCAACAAATCAAAAAAATTAGTTCTGATCATCTTAACCCTAATCTCTACCTTTTGGAAAAATTAAATTAATCATGACAATAACACCAAACTGATCATGGCTTCCAATCATAACTTATTATCTGTAAAAAAACCCTAGTACTTAATTCTGGTCACAAAATTAGTGAACTAGTAATCACTAAGTTACTCAATATTATGTTGTCAAATCAGTTCAAAACTATAATTGTTCCAAAATAGGCCATTATTATATCTGTGTCCTTTCATTATAGCATGATATCAATGTTGACTTGATCAATCACTCAACAAATAAGACAAGGGACTTTGGTTTTTAGAATGTCTTTGCATCAATGATTTTGGCTTTGTTTTGTTCGGCTTTACTTTGAAAAGTCAATTACAGAAGAAGAGATAAATCAATTGAGTTTTGCAAGATTTGAAGAATTATGAAATTGGATAAGAAAGGTAGGGAAGGAAGACACAAATGGACTTGAGTAAACAGTCATAACTACATCATACCTATATATCTATGAGTTTTATCTTTCTTTTTTAATAAATATGCTTAAAATGAAAAGCAAATTATGCTCTTATTTTTTGTATCAAGTGTGATAAGGTTTAAAAATTGTACTTACTTCTTTCTATTAAAACTTGTATTTTTTAGAGCTAAACAAAATTAATATATACCAATAAGCTCCAGATAAAGTCTATAGGCCTCAGGCTGAATTTGGCGATAGGGAATCACCCTGCAGTTCAATTAGGAACAAAATATAGATGAAGCCTCTAAGTAAACAAAACATTGATAAAGATTGCAAGTAAAAAAAACAATAGCCCATACAATATGCCATGTAATTTGGTATTAGATTTAATTTTGGTTTCAATTTAAAATTATAATCCTCTGTCTACTAATAAACTAATAACTATGTACAATTGAATAGTTTATGAAATTATCCTACAAGAGTGTTATAAAAAATATGGTAGTTTTTATCTGGCCCGGTCGATATGGTTTTTTAAAAGGACCCTTCTCATACCTCTTTAACTCATAATTTAAACCAACAATGAACATGCAACCTTGTCTAGATGTTTCAATACTAAAAACCCACATTCATAGTCTTCCAAAATCTATATTATAACTACCAAAAGTACATATAATAGAATGATCACTACAAAAATTACATATATTATCTGATCATTTTATTAGTGGCACCAATGGATATGATGGAAATAGAGATGATGGGAAAGTGAACTGATTTGGGTGAAATGAGGAGAATTAGGTCACCTTTCTTGACACCCATATATGATAAGCTTGCAGCTAAGGATCTCACATTGATAAATCCTACATCTACATACTCATAAAAATTCACAAATATCATATTGGAAACCATGATCAAAACATTGATAACATTGTTGTGACATATATTTTTACTAATACAAATGACAATGATCTTTAACGCTTTTGCTGAAGACAATGGAAAAGTATTTCTTGAAAGAAAGTAAAGGAATAAGAACATAACACTTTAAACAATGCAGTCAATGGTTTCAAAAAATGATAGCAGAGGAATAAGAACAAAGATTATAAATGTTATTAAATGGAAATGTAATTAGCAATGGAAAAAAATACATTAAATAATGATCAAAGGTCATCATTGATAACAATGAAAGAGTGAAAGGTTTTTTTTCATATTTTTTGATTGCCTTTGAGAGGTAAATTCATTGTCAAGAGATATGGTTTAACCATCATATATGGGAAGAAGAAAAAATTCTAATACTAATAAATCAGTGAAGATAGAGAAATATGCAATGCTATAGTGCTATAAATTAGAGTAAAGGGATAGTTGTAGAGGTCAAAAGAAAGAGATAATGAAGAGAAAAAAAAGATCGAACCTTTTTTATCAGATTGGTGATTATTAATGCAAAGTATTAAAGCTGAAAATCATGGAGTGCATGATGAGAAATGAGCAGAGATAATATGAAACATAGATCAAGGTCAAGAACAAAAAAATGAGAAAGGACAATGAGTTTCTAATAAGAAGCAACATTAATAATGTACTGAACAACAGTTAAGAGTAGAGAGCAGTGATTAAAGGAATTTCCTCACATTCTTAAATGAGTTTTAATGTTGGAAGAGATATTTAGTATTTTCATTACAAAATAATAGTAATAGAAAGACCAACTCATAGTATGAAAAGCAGGGGGCTTTGTAATAATAGTGAAAGGAGTGAAATATTTTTCCTTTATATATTTATGTTCCTTTTAGTAGATATAAGAATTTTCATAACCATAGAAGTCTAGATATATTCTCTATTATAGAAATATAGATACATGTCATGGAGATGAAGACAATATTCAATGATATAAGATATAATGAAGATGCATGAGTTTTAAAGAGGGTTTCAAAGAGAAAGACCAAAGTGAGACCAAGATAAAATGCATTACTATAGAAAGACATTACAAAGGGTCAAAAGAGAATTAAAAAACATTGTCATGATAAGGAAAAATAGTAAAATGCATAAGAAGAATGATGTTTGATATCAATGGTATCATAGAGAAAAGAGATGACAGAGCCTTGGCACATGATCATGGATCTTATTTATGTTATGAGTTGGATAAAAAAATACTGATATCTATAACAAGGGTTGGGTACTTTCACAAACAAGGACAAAGATAACAAAGATATCCACCTTAAGAGGATAACATTGTGAGGATCAAAAGATGATATTAAATCATGATAGACATCATTCCAGACATAAGGAAAGTAACACTATTATGTATTAGCATCATATTTCTACGTTTCAACATTCATCTAACATTACTCTTTAACTCAATAACTATATAGTTGAATCCTAAAAACAATATTGTAACATTTACTTATAATTTTGTGTGTTCACATTTAAAGTATGTTGCAATCATGTATGCAAAGGGTCATCTTCCAATGACATGTTGTACCAATTTAGCCCATGTTAAAAAAATAATTGACTTTAGTCCTAGATTTTAGACCATTTGGAACAATAAACATGGTTGGTAAAATCTATCCAGTTGAACTGAAAATGGAAGTGATTTGACTCACCCAAATAATCCTCTCACCATTAGAAGATTTAGACATGAATTGAAGATCCTCCTCATTTGCAGGGAAAGTAGTGAAAGACATATTCACAATAAAGAGAGACATGCAAAATAATGAAAACATGTTTTGTAATAGTGACAAAGGGTTGTGACTATGATATTGTCAAATACACCAAGGTTGGGATAACAATGATAAATTGAACATGTAATGAGAAATGAAGACATTCAAGACACATAAAAATAAATGTAGGATGCATTAAAATCCTTAATAATACCATACCTAATGAAGGTAAAGTGAACTTCAAGTTACAAACCTTCAAGAAAATGCAAGTGGCGGGTGTAAATCTAAAATCCACAACCTTCGTGACCATCCTCCTCACCTATGACGAAATAGGAGAATTAGAATAAGGTATAGAAAATCCATCAAAGAATAATAGAATGGGTATATTTTTCAAATATTATAGTTTGAAATTATCTGGTATACATGCATGCAAAATGTTGAAGCATAGAGAAAGCATGTGAACTATTTGACATAATGCCTCAGAAAAACATAGTTTCATGGAATACTATGATTGCAAGATACAAACAAAATGGATTTATTGGAAAGGATTTAGGAACTTTTGAGAAAATACAATTGGCAGGTGTAAATCTGAATTCTACAACCTTTTCCAGTGGATCCCTACTTCTGCAAAAATGAGAGCTTTGGAATGGGTTATGGATATCCATGAGAGCATAGAAGAAGAGGGATTCTTGTCAGATATTATAGTTGGAAATGCTCTAGTAAAAATGTATGCAAAATATGGAAGCATAGAAAATGTGATCAGCCTTATGACATTTCTATTCAACAAAAATATCTACTATTCCAAGTGCTCCTATCAATTGATCTTCATGACTGTCTTCACACCTTTCATAGTGCCAATATGAACTTCCTCTTTATATCTAAGCTCCATATCACAATATTTTATTACAAAATGTTGTCACTATTCATGTGAATTTGGATTAACCATTCTTTAACACTATACTTGTTCACTATTATTCAACCCCTAATGACTACATTTTCAATTTGTTGCCTCTTGGTCTCTGTCATTATGTATGATCCTTTAATAGTATGTTTATCTCTGCTCCCATTCCATAATAATAGTGATGCCTCCACATTGTTTTTCATATACATTATTTTTTAAGGAAAATTACATTCCCTTCATAGATCAATGAAAATTGTGAAGACAAAAACATCATCTTGAGGAACAAAAAAAATACAAGTGGGAAAAATAAACCTTTTTCCATTTTAAAATAAACAGTCATAACAAAATAGTGATGCTTCAAAATGCTTGGTCTACACTTGTACTGAGTAATAGTAGTGATCACTGTGATTAGACATGGAAGGTCACTATTATTTACTCTATATGTCCCTTCTTTGCTGCCACGAGCATCTCTTTGCATTGTAATATCTAGTATTACTATCCTACTTTATCTTTTGGCATCATTTTTGTCACTATTATTTCATGAATTATCTTAGCATTTTGGAAATCATCACTTAAAATATGTAACAATAGCATCATATTGTCATTAAATTTTACCATTGACTATTCTCCATTATCCAAGGACTGTGACTTGATATGGGCAGTGGAAAATCCATGTTCTCTTCAATTTCTCACTATCATTTAATGATTGTCCTCGTGTCACTCTAACTGGTCTGATTGTATTTGTTCTATTGGATGGTCTTTGATGTTCTATTTCATGCTTTTCCACTATCCACTTTACATTGTAGCCATTGTTCCCATTCATCTCCTTGAAGAGTGTTCATTTTTAAGTGGTTTCCCCATCATTTCTCCTACATAAAATGACCTTTCTCTACTTAATATGTCTATCCTAAATGTTTTCATGACTACTAATTTCTCTTTCTCATCTATGGCATATTTTCAAAGCATTTAAAATTTTTAATGTGGGCCCTATTCTTATGGACATGAAGAAAATCAATTCATATCAGTGTAAGTTTGTAGATATATCTAAGAACTAGTGATGTTGAAAGTACATTAGCATATTACTATTGATAGAGAGAACTATGACCTCCTTGATATAAATCAAGCCCCATGATAAATATAACCATATGTTATTAAAAATGAATAGGTAAATGAATCCTAAGATTGCTAAAATAATCAGTAATTTGTTTTAATTGTCCTAATGGAATTGAAGTACCTCGAGCAATTTATGGAAATATTATTTGTAAAGTATTCAAAATATTATCTACATTTTATTTGTGTTTATTTTTTTTTTAATAGACCCTCTCTTGCAATTGTTTGTAACATTTTCCCTAATTGATTTTTTTTTGAAATATGGATGTAGTCTATCCCAAGTTTGTGATAGGAAAATGACAGGTAGGGAGATATTGTATAGGCTTCAACTATCATTTGTGCCTAAAATGTCTCTATCTCCTCCATTGAATTTGAAGATGGAAAGGTAGGATTAGAGGGTGAAGGTTTCTTCAATGAGTGAAGCTCTTGTTCTACTAACTCTTATTATGTTTGTGTCTCATCCTACTATTGTTCCTTGTGCACTTAATATTTTTTGTGTCTTTTATCATTGCAATGCATCCTCATTTTTATTTTGACAACAATGTGATGAAGGCTTGTTAAGTATCCTCTATAGTTTCTTCATTAACCTTTTCTATTATTTTACTTACGTGAGATAAAATTTGTCCACTCTATGCTCTTATCATAGTAACAATTCTCTCACAAGTTTATCTAAGCCTTCTTTCTTTATATTTCTCTATCCTTACTACTTCTTCTCTTTTATACCTAAGAATTTTAGCTAATTCCCCCAATAAATCTTCAATTATCTCCCTAAGGTATGAGGTGTAGCTGAAATAAAATCCAAACTATCCTTTTTTGCATTATTCTTTTTTTCCCCTCCTAAAAAGTGATACATTTATGCAGTTGTAAGGAGGATAACTAAGATGAATACAATATTTCCCCAATTTCTTCTTTTTTCTATTATTTTTCTCTTCTACTTGTCCTACTATCAAAATTATTTCTCACTTCAAAGATCCATTTTATTTCTTTAGAGGTGGTTGTTATGTACTTGTCTCTTCTTACTCCACCGCTTCAGTTTTTTAAAGTGTATCCTTTTTGCCTTCTCAAGAGTGTACTTTATTATAGATTTCTACTACTTTTGTTTAGAGATTTCACATTTATTTTCTTAATAATCATTTTTTTTGGAGCTTCTATTACTTTTCTTTTTTAAAACTTAGATGCCTTATCTTACTTGTGTTCTTAGGAAAATTATGTTGGTGGTTTCCTCATTGTAATAGTTGGTGGGAGCATTTATCCACTCTTATTTTCTTTATGTTTTGTGTGTATTTGAATCTTTGATTTCAAATCTAATGAATTTTGTCTTGTGGTATATACAATGCCATAATTTTTATGGTTCTCTATGGTAGGAGCATTAGATATTAATATTAGATTTTGTGAGGTATGATCTAACTCAAATCCCACTTTTATGTAACTTAGATTTTTTATTTTTTGATGTTTCATGGCCTTTTATTTGTGTTCTTTACTGATGAACTCTCTAGATGTGAAAGAGATTCCCATTTTAATCTCTAAAAGGGATTAAAAGTGTTTGTACATTTGTCTCTACAATAACATTTTCTACTTCATATGGTAGAGGAATTTATCATTTAGTTATTGGTTCAACTATTTATATAAAAATATGATCCTAATGGTCTACAACAAGAGTCACTTGGTTTTCATTTTCCCTTGCTATTGAGTAAGATATTCTTTCTCTTTTTGTATTTCTTGCTAGAAAGATTTAAAAAAAAAATCAATTTGGGAGGTATTGTCTTTAAAGTGTTTGACATATCTATTGATTTGGGATGTAAGTAATGTACTCATGAAATAGAATTCAAGAAATATTATGAGTGAATCATACCAAAATAAGTAATTGTTTATTTGTTGTTTGCATTAAATGTTCTATAGCAGTTGGTCTCTCAATATATTGCACAATTGTATCTTATTTCCCTTGAATGACCATTTGGTAGGTGGTGAATATGGTGGTCCCAATTATGAAGCCCTCATTTTTTACCAAATCTTATATATTATTCATAGGGTTGCATGTTATACCACAAGGTTTGTAATTTTTGACACATCTAGATTTCTTTCATCTATCATGGCGCCTACGAGCTCTATAAAATTTTCATTGTTTATATTCCTTTTTAATTGAATGTCTCTTGTTATATGTAACCATGTTACCACACTTATCTCCTCTTTTGTAATCTAATAGAGTTTTTCAATATTTATAAAAAATCATACCCATGTGTGCACTGATATGAATTAGAAGTACTCATACCCATGTGTGCTCTAATATGAATTCCAAGAAATCATTCTAGAGATTGACCTTCAACTTAGAATTTTTATAGAGGTTTAGATGATTTATTTTGATGAGGGAAGATTGAATATACTTATCCGCATCTTCTACATAGAGGACATAATATGGAATGAAGGTTTTATTTTATTTTTATTAACTTTCCTGGAGCCTCCTGGGCAGAAGTCTTGTGCCCTAGTTTTGGTTGTAGGCTTGCCAGGGTGAAGAAAGAGGAATGAGTTTCATAGAATGTAATGAAACTAAGTATTAGATATCAAACCTCTATGCGTGTTGCTGAAAATGATTATTGTCATGTCCTCAATTATTGTAGTACTGATTTGCTCAATTATTCCTTTCACCTTGGTTTGAATTACTCCTTCCACCTCTTCCATGACCTCTTCCTTTGAGACTTGACCTTCCTCTTCCCTTTCTAGATGATCACCAAGACTTAGAAGCATTATCAAAAGAATTATTATTATTTCTATTTTTTTGGACTCATGATTAAAAAAATCCCATCAATTCATCTACCCATAACTGTGTCAAATCCTTAGATTCTTTAGTTACGACAACTGTTGAATCAAATTTGCTAGGAAAACTCTTGGAATTTTTTGTTTGTAATCTTCTGAACTAACATTTCTTCTCCATTAGATCTTATTTGATTCATAACATTCATAACTTGACTCATAAATTTGTCTCTAGAGAACCATTCATTTATAAATTCTCAAAATTTATCCTAAGAGTTTTTAACTTAATAACTGTAACCATGGTTGTACTCTAATTTTTAGTTTCTAACATTTCCCAAGCCTTTTAGATGTTTTTTCTGATAGAATCTTAGGAAAGATTGACTCATCCACAACTTGCTGAATAAAACTTACAACTCTTACATATTTTAACCTATTTTACTTAAGTTCATCTTTTTGATTTCTAGTTAATGCTAGATATGTAGTCTGATCTTGTAGTTCTGTAAATGCAATGTTTACCATCTCTCATAATTCTTGTGAACAAAATAAGGATTTCATTTTTATTGCCCAAAAATCATAATTTTTACCTATGAAAATGAGGATTTGGAGTTGTAAAAGATCATTTCTTGATGCCATTCCTTCAATCCAAACTGCTACAATGATTTAAATCTCCCCTTACGACAACTTCACATGCCTTATTTTGTCTTTCAATGACCACCTTCACAAAATATATCTTCCAATTGCTACAATAGTCCAACTTTTTGTATCTCCTTTCTTCAGCAACTCCTTGTTTGTTTGTAGATACTGCAAACTTCAGTTATTGGGAGCAGCTGCTTCTACAACATCAATCCCTTAGATCTTCAACAAGATTTGATACCAATTTAAAGGGCAGAGAAGAAAAATAAATATAAAAAAGCAATAGTCTTCTACATCAAACCAAAATAGAAAAATGATTTTATTCAATTCAATTTAAAAAGGAGAATAAAAACCATAAACATAACAAAGCAATAGTCTGGTACAACAAACCAAAATAGAAAAATGTTTTTATTCATTCGATACAAAAAAGAGAATATCCAACAACCATAAATAGAGTTTTAAAAAAGATTCTAGAAAACTCCAACATAATGGAGGAGTGGAAATGATGGAGAATGCAGACTGCAACATAGAGGAAAGTGGATATAGAAGATACTAAATTTAGACAGAAAAATGGTGAGAGTGGTCTCCAACATAAAGTTAATAGATTCCTCCAACAAAGAGTACAATCTACAAAATAAAACATTTTCATTTCTTGATAAAATACCCTAGGTTGCTCATGTATAACAAAATATATTACCATGGAATATTTTTTAAACAAAAATTCTAATTTCAAATTTATCGACCCAAATTTCAAAAACAACTACCATTTTCCTTGGCCTTGTGTCTACATCCTCCCTACCTATTTGATGGTAGCCAAGTGGGGCTCTTTGGAAAATATTTTTTTATAGATGCAAATTATTTTGACAGGCTTAAAGCTATATATAGAGAACCTTTTAATTTCTTTCCTATGCTATATTAGGGGTTTGTGAAACAGACCGTGGTGATCAATCAAATAATAAAGTTTGAGCATATTTCAGTGATAGGGTAGATTGGATACAAATTGACATTGCACAAATAGAGTACATGATCTATTTTATTACAGATTTCTTGAAAGAAATATAATCTCATAGAATGTCGTGGAATCCATACAAGGCCAGGAAGCTCCTCAATGATATGTGGTCTCATAGCTTTGAATGCGTGGTAGAAATATGTATGCAAAATGTACAGGAATCATAGAGAAGAGCATGGACATCAATTAGAGAATGCTAAATATTTGTTAGGGTTACCTATGAGCCCACATTGACCTCTATGCCCTCACTTCTTATGCCCTTCATTCCCTTCGAGGTCTTTGACTATGAGCCCTCACCGACCTCCATGCCCTCACTTATTCTACCCTTCGTGCCCTCCGTGGTCTCTGACTACTGTGCATAAGGAAACATAATGAATAGATATCTTTTTTTTAAAGTAATGCCCATGTTTTTCAGAATTATGAACAACATGGGTGTTTTTCATAATTCCGATGAACATGGGCATTACTTAAAAAAATAAAAAAATTCCTTCTATAATCCGACCAAGAAAAATAAATATAATGCTTTGTCGATAATTTAGGTCAAAATTTGGGTTAAATGTACTAGTGTTCTCTAATCTAAATTCTATTCAAGGTGTACACAACAATACCAAAAACTTCTCTCCAATGAACATGTGATACATTTCCTTCCAGAAGTATTATTCTGGAAGCATCTAATATTGTTCTGTTCCTTCGCTCTGCTATCCCATTCTGTTGTGGTGTTCTAGGAGAATATGTTTGTCTATATATTACATGCTCTTTGCATTAGGTATTAAACAAGTTTGAACTAAACTCACCACCTCTATCTGATCTCAAACATTTTATCTTCAAGCATGATTCATTCTTTACTTTTTCTTTGAATATCTTGAATTTATCAATTGCCTTAGATTTCTCTCTTAAGTATGTAACCCACTCTTGGAAACACTGAGAGGGGGGTGAATCAGTGTTTAACTAATTATTCTATTTCAGCAAATTTAAACATAAATCAATTATAAATCACTTAAAGCTTAACAAAAGAACACATAACACATGATATGATTACGGGGAAACCTTGATTAGAGGAAAACTCCGGTGGGAATTAGCACCCACAAATATTGTACTAGTATAATGAACTTATTAAAGTTCCTTTCCCTGTTAGGAGCAGTCTTTATAAAGAAAGTACAATGACCTGGTTAAAGGCCTGACCCTGTTAGGAGTCTTTTACAAAAAAACCCTATTAGGGGTGAGGAATCACTATCCAAGAGCTCACTACTCAATGAGAAAGAAGGCTACAACCTCCTGAGAATAGATATGCACTATATCCAAAAGTGAACTGCTGTATATGACACAGATGTCTGATCAATTCTGATTATGCACTTATGCTCTTATCTTATTTAAGGGCTTTGTCTCATACTGACATCTTTATACTACTCTTCTATATCTCTTCTCTACATATTTCTTTCACACTTCAAATATATCTTTTCATTACATATATATATGTTTATGCCTAAATAGACATGACTATAAACAAGACCTTAGTCGGCCCAAAAACAACATTCATAATGCTTCCAAAAAAATTGGCTTAAGCATGTATACAATAATGTTTAATACATGATTAAAAACTTACTACAATAGGTGCTTAGCCTTTACACAACAAAATATTACACGCTAATCAAAAATTTGAAGTCGGCTCCATAGTCTGTATTCTAAATTGCTAGTGTACTTGTTCTTTCTGTAACTTATCCGTACTGACATTCAGTATCATGCGTGTATAGGGTAAGCATAAAAAAATATCATAGAGCTTATGTATGAAGGCGCTTAGTTTGAATCAGCCATACGCACGTGCGCTGGTGCTCTGATCATCTGTGTATCTCTGTTCTGTATTGTCTTCTATACTTAGTCAATTTTCACTACTAAGTTTGTTGTCAAAACTTCATATGAATTTGTTTCCATAATGACAACAAAAAATAAGTCATATAATCCCTAGGAGTCAACTTTATAACAAACTCCCCCTTTTTCATTAATGGCAATAAAGGAACGTGGCCAAGTTACTCAAAATTTACTAACACCAAAAACTGTATATTCTCTTCTCTTAATATATACTATATATTTCTTTGCATATATATATATATATATATATATATATATACACTACTCATACATATATAACTCCCCCTTTGACATTAATGACAAAGGTGTAAAAATTGTAATTCACTAGATACTTACTCCATGTATACATTTGGATAAGCTATCTGCAGATTCTTCATCTCTTGCTGCCAGGATGCCTTTAGTGCATCAATTGTTTGTAGATGGGCGCATAGGGGATATGTGAGTTTTTCCATCTTTGTCAAATCCATGCTGGGTCCTTGATCATAGGTAGAAATGGTTGCATCAATCTGTTTGATGTTCTCATCCAGAACTGCTAAGGAGGGCGCAAGTGCATTTCTCAGTTGAGTCTGCCTGATCCTTATCTTACTAGTCTCCATTTTAGCTTTTTCTATCTTGTTTATCTGCCCTTGATATATATTGTTGCAAATGTTTATGTCTTGGGATGATGTTTCAACTGAGTGTCTTATGTTATCAACCAAGATATTTGCCTCTTCTATCTTTTTGATATGTTCAGAGGTGAGTTTGCCTCTGTCCATGCAATTTGCTATAACCTTTCTGCCTTTTGATACCAACTCTTTCAACATTGTCTGACCAATCTTTAATGACTTTAAATCTAAGGAAAAATTATTTACCGGTTCATTCAATCTTTCCTTTTTATACTCATCTTCTGCAATTCTAGTAGCCGAGTCTACTAAACTTGTAAAATGTGCTTTGAAGCTTGTTAGGATGCTATCTACATCATCAACTGACTGAATTTTGGCTACTTTCTTGTCCGCAGGCACTAGGTCATTCAGAATGTTCACTGATTCCAAAAAGAGAGTATTTCTCATAACTTGTTTCTCTTTGTCTTTTTCCATGGCTAGGACACTGATCTTGATCAAGTCTTCTTCTCCTCATGCATCCAAACTTGTTGAGTCAAGAGTTAAGCTTGACAACAATGAAGTAGATGGTTGAATGGATGGTGTGAATATAGTATTCTAACTAGTATCCATACATTTAATTTTTACTGGGATCTCCATGACTGGTGTCTCATTAGTTTTATTGTCTTCCTCTTTATTCAAATCTGTTAAATCTTTAGAGGGAACTTCATCTTGTTGTAAAGATGTGTCATCAGTGCATACCTCCTTTGTCTCCCCAGTGCTTACAAATACTTTTTCAGAATTTTCCATATCATTGTTAGAGGTGGTCATGGATATCTTGATATCATCAATCACTATAGTATGTTCTGAATCTTTTATTGTATCAGAGGCTATTGAAATTGAGGGCGCTGAAACCTATGGAACTGTCTTAGGTGCATTCTGAATCATTAGTTCTGTAACCTGTTTGGGAGGAACTGGAGTTACCTTTTTTGTAGGTACTATTGAAGGATACATATGTCTATCCAGAAATACCTGCTCAAAAGCTTTCTGAGTCTCTTCACCAACCAGATCATACTACTTATTCATGATATGGAGAACTCTTGTTTTGGTTCTTAGGTGAGGCTTAACTAAATCCAACATAATGACTTTCTCATCATGCGAGCATACCAGGAGAAGACTATCTAGTGTTTCTTCTCTTATCCTCATATCCTCTTCAATTGCTTATCTCTTTAATACATCAAGTATGTTCCATACCTTGTCTGGTATGTCTTTTTTGAGTTCCAATATTGACCTTTTGGACTTAATCATGTGAGAGATGATCATAGAATGAATTTCTGTTTTGTCTATTTCTTGGTATTTATCATAGACATTCTTGAGAGATTCTATTCTTCCTTCATTAAAAATTCTATTATTTAGAACAATCAAACTAGGTCTAAATCCTACCTCAGGAGGGGCTTGTGTGTTCTTTACCTTGATTCTTGTAGTTCTTGAAGATGGATGACTTGTAGGAACTTTCTTCTTCCTTCTAGTCAACTTGTTGGGTACAGAAGGTGGAGAAGATTCTAGATCAATGGTGGTTGATGGTGCAGATGTATCTTCATGAGATTTATTCTTCCTCTTCTTAGGCATATCATCAGAATTTTCCATTTTTGCTTCTATGGGAGTTTTCTCAAGTTCTTTGGCTATCTTAGCTTCCCTAGCTCTATCAAGGTCTTCTTGTGTAACACCATGAACTTTTAGGATATTTGAGGTAATGCTTGATGCCTTCCTTTTTTTGTCAGCACTATATAAGATAGAATCAACTTGATTTGTCTTTTCTCTGTAAGTACCCCATCTAGGTTCATTGGGATCCTTTGGCACAGATAGGAGGACTTGTGCATAACCTTCCAAAACATGTTCTTCAACTTCATAACTAAGAGGGTGAATCCATTTTGTTCTAGGCTCAACTGCCTCCATGCAAGTATAGTCAGTTTCCACCATGAAGCATATGGTGTCTTTGTATTTCTCAACTATCTTCTTAGGTATCCTAAACCTCTTCTGTATCTTGATCCTAAATGTTTTGATATCCATGTCCATAGTATCTTTTGCACTACTCTCTGATGTGGCTTTTAGTGATATCTAAGACATAGTAGGTTTACTCCTATCTAGGTAATGATTTGCAACTTTGCCAACAATGTGGAAGTATAGGTAGATGATCAAAGAGACAAACCTGAATATCTTTCTCTTGTCATGCTTAATAGCCTTGATTTTCTCAATCAGCTATGCACACAATATTTCACCATGATTGTGCTGAGTGTTATCTCTATATCCTTATTGCTGCTAGAACTATTGCTGCAGACACACTATTTAGTCTGCTTGCCTGCTGAAACTTGTATCCAAGTATCATAGTGAATAGTTTGATGTCATTCTCCTTAATAGGATCAATAGTCATGTCATGCCTATCACTTCTAGATAAGCAAACTTGTTCAACCTGCTTCTTAACATCCTTGCTAGTAGGAAGAACTGGTCCAGTCTTAGGAAGTCCAGTCATTTCATGGATTAGGTCTGCAGTGATGCAGACAGGAACCTCACCAATCCAATATAGGTCATCATGTATCTTGTTCAGTAGTATCTTCACCCATTCTAGCTCATAGAACTCATGTTCATTGGAATACTCAAAGATAGGGTTATCAGTGAGATGTGTGTATTCATCCTTGAATGAGTAGTATGGTTTCATCATTGAACCCATAAGAGTAGCTATACTATTGTCTCCAACTTTCTCCTTCTTGCAGTAGATGTACGCGTGAATGTCTTCTACGTGCATGACTCCTAGCAGAGTCATAGAGAATTATCCTTCAACATAATCTAATATAGACTTGAATGGATGCTTCTTAAAGATAAATCTCTTCCTTTTAGCAATGTCAAATACAACTGGGGTTGCCATACTTACTTGCAACTTGATTAAGTAGGGTTTCATGGTAATTCAAAATGACACAACTGCTAGGGTTCCATTTCAACTTGCAATCTATTCACCAATTGGTCAAATCGATACCTTTGATTTCTTTGATGCTTAGTGCTTCTGTGATTTGCAAATTTTTTGATCTCAGATGTAAACAATGAGAATAATCAATCAATCCACCAATTTATATAAAGTTTTTCTGCATTTAATGTCATAAGTGCTTTTACTGAGTCTTTCAAAATTTATTCAGAATGAAGTATAGACAATGCGTGAATGTATAATGCATTCTTTTTTTATCACTGACATGAATCCAAAGGAGCATACTCGGAGGTGAGTATATTAGCCACGCAGGGGTTCAGAGCTAGAATAGCTCCCCCTAAGATCATGAGGGTCAACTATCCAGAAGTAGAAGGTGCATCCACTAAGGATGCAACTACTACCTTTTTCTCTTCATTATCCTTCTTTACTTCAACCCATATTTTGTCTGAGTTAGCTTTAGCTTCCACAAACTTAACTTCTCATGATTCTTCAAACAAAGACTTTTTAGGATTCTCTTGTCCTTTTGTTCTTGATCTGTAAAACCTTGAGATGTGTCCAGCTTTTCCACATGAGTGATGAATGCTAGGAGGTCTGATGTTGTTATTCATCATGCTGCACTACTTGGTTGTGTGTCCATTGTAATTACATATTCGACATGTAATGTTCTATAAGTTTCTTTGAGGTTGATTTCTCTGATTGTATTGAGTCTGATTCCTTTGGTTCAGTTGTGACTGATTTCTTTGATATGTCCTACAATGAATATTCATATGAACAAACTTATTACTGGAGTAACATTAACCATTGAAGGGTCTTACATCCTTACAATCTCTTGCCAAGTGTCCATGTTTGTTACATGCATAGAAAGTATGATCGACTACCTTGTGCTTATCTTTTGGTGGTTCTGCTTTAGTCTCCTCATGATTCTCAGTTTTATTTTCTTCTACAAATTTTGTTTGAGCTTTCTTTCTTTCTTGTAATGAATTGATCTCAATTTGAGCTAGACTGTATCCCATACCAGTGGTATCACCTTTTAGCTTTTGTGCATAAAGATGTGTTTGAATTAAATCAGAACTTGTGTGTAGTTTATCAATCTTTTCTTTTGCTCCTAATAATTTAGATTCAATTTTATTCTTGATGTTTTCCAACTCCAAGATTTTCATATTGGCTTTCATGAGTTCATAATCTAACTATTTATTTTCTTTGTTCTTCTCTTCAATAGCTGTTAGGATATCAGTTAACTGATCATTTAGTTATTCTATCTTATCCTTTAAAGATAAGTTTTCTTCATTCAGTTTCTTGACCATTTTACCCAAATCATTTGTAGAGCAATCTTTCAAATCTTTTCTTAAATTTTTGATAAGCATTTGTGAGCCATCAAATTTAAGTTTAAGTTCCTCATTTTATTTCTCAGATCTATCTAGATCTTCAAGGGCTACTTCAAGATTCTTTTTCAGATGTTTTTCTTTTGCTAAATCCATGATCTCCTCAAGTGGTTAAACTTTCTCTCAGAGGACCAGAGCTTTGATACCAATTGTTGGAAACACTGAGAGGGGGGGGGGGGGGGGGAATCAG
>MU224863.1:601142-615048 GCA_018584345.1 Thuja plicata
GAATTACTCTTTATTTAATTTTAATCATGTAAATTTGTTAGACATAGGTTATTTAATTGTATAGTTATTATTGAATTACAGATGTAGTTCTATGTGGAATACTTAGATAGATGTTAATGTCGATTAAATAAAGTATGTTGCCTATGTGTGTTGAAAGGTTAGAGATCTATGTAAATTTTCTAATTGAGATCAATTTAATATTTATCAATAAATTTAAGGACTATAGTTTTGGAAAAAAATTGTATAGCAAGGTTTAATTTTTGTTAGGGGAATAAGGTTTAGATTTGGTTTTGTTTATGGAATTTTTAATCTAGTGGTTAATGGTTGAAATTAAATGGGGACTAGAATTTAAAGGAATAAGTTGTAACTAAGGTTAGAAAATTAAGCGATTACCAGAACAATCTAATTCAACTTATGCATATACCTTGCAAATTGAAGACAACCCTTATCGTGATAATACATTACTTCCAAAACATCCTTGTTAGTAGTTTGCACTTGCGTATTTAAAAAAAAAATGTGTATGTGTGTTTTGCCCTAGTTTTGGGCATGACAGATACAATATGTGAGGTTACACCGGCTACACTACCACCAAAGAGGGAGATAAGTCACCAGATTGACTTCATACCAGGAGCATCTTTTCCAAACAAGGTTGCATACAAAATGACACAAGAGCAAAACAAGGAGATAGCCAGACAAGTACAAGAACTATTGGACCAAGGGTTGATCAGAAAGAGCATAAGCCCATGTGTTGTCCCAGTGGTGTTGGATCCTAAGAAGGGAGGTAAGTGGAGGATGTGTACTAATTCTAGGGCTATAAATAGGATTACTATTAGATATAGATTTGCTATTCTTAGGATAGAAGATTTGATGGATTGTTTGGGGGGTGCTAAGTACTTCTCTAAAATTGATTTGAAAAGTGGTTACTTTCAAATTAGGATGAAGGAAGGTGATGGGTGGTATTCAGCCTTTAAGACTATAGAGGGGTTATATGAATGGTTAGTTATGCCCTTTGGGCTTACCAATGCACCTAGTACCTTTATGAGGGTGATGAATGAAGTCTTGAAAGACTATATGGGTGTGTTTATAGTTGTCTATTTAGATGAAATCCTCATCTTTAGTAAGACAAAGGAGGATCATATGAAACACTTGGAGTTAGTGTTGAATAAGTTGAAAGAAGAAAATCTCACAATCAATCTTGAAAAGAGTGAGTTCATGAAGGAAGAACCAGTCTACCTAGGATTTGTATTTTCCAAAAGTGACTTGAAAATGGATAAAGAGAAAGTAGAGTCCATATTGAGCTTGCCTACTCCTAAGATAGGGACTGAAGTTAGGAGCTTCCATGGGTTAGCCCAATTCTATAGAAAGTTCATTAGGAGATTCAGTGAGATTTGTGCTCTAGTCCTAGAGACCATTAAAGGAGGGTTGAAAACACAATTTGTATGGACCAAGGTAGCTAATGAGGTGTTTGAAAGGTTGAAAAGAGAAGTAGCCACTCAAACTATACTGTTGTTACCAAGATTTGACAAACCTTTCATAGTAGAATGTGATGCCAACATCATAGCAGTGGGGGTAGTCTTAAGCCAAGAGGGCAGGCATGTGACATTTTTCAGTGAGAGATTGAATGGGGCAAATTCTAGGTACTCTTCCTATGACTTGGAGCTATATGCTCTTATACAAGCCCTAAAGAAATGGAGGCATTACTTATTTCCTAAAGAGTTTGTTGTCTTTATAGATCAATAGGGTCCTTGGAAATTTTTTGAGGTGTTTGACCAAAGAATATGGCCAAAATTGGGAGCAAGTGATACCTTTGGCATAATTTTCCTACAATGATAGCACAAATCAGACCACAGGTAAAATCCCATTTGAGATTGTTTATGGGTTACACCCTAGGGGTGTACTTGATTTAAGAGACCTACAAGGTTATGAAGGCATCAGTGGACATGCTAATGATTTCTTCCAGTCAATGAGAGAGGTACATGAACAGGTGAAGAGGACATTAAAGGAGGCCAATCAGAAACTGAAAGCCAAGAGGGACGAGGGAAGAAGAGATATCCAATTTGAAGTGGGTGATCTAGTAATGGTGTTTTTGAATAAGGAAATACTACAAAAGGGGATACGTAGTAAGTTGCAGATGAGAAGGATTGGGCCTTGCAAGGTGTTGGCCAAGTATGGACACAATGCCTATAAGGTGGAGTTACCCAAGGAGATGTCAATTTCTCCAATCTTCAATGTGAAGGACTTGATAAAGTATAAAGGATAGAGATGGATGAGGTATAGTACAATACTGAAGTGAATAAGGATGTGGGAGAGTTCAAGACTCTGGATCAAATCAAGCCACAAGCTGAAAAGATATTGGATTCAAGAGTGAAGAAGAAGAACATACATAAAGTCTATATGGAGCATCTAGTGAAGTGGATGCAGCAACCAGAGTCAAAATCCACTTGGATAGCTGAGAGTGACTTCAAAAGGCATGGAATCAGTGAGGAGTTCATGACACCACAGGACCTTAACTTGTTTGTTACAGGGGGAGGATGGTGCAGGAGCACCCTAAGGTCTTTGAAAGATCTTGTTAGTCATTTTGGCTTGTAGGTTGGTTTGGCCAACCATCTTTGAATAAGGACTATGTTATAAAGTCCCAAGTGTGTTTAAGGTGTGTTTAGGCTTTGAAGTTGTAGAGTCAAGTTGCACCTAGGGGTCTATACCCTTAGAAGTCAACCAAAAGGTCAAAGGGTTGACCAAAACTCCAAAATGGGGAGATATTCAAGTTTTTATTGTTTTAAAGTGTTTTAGGGCCATTTGGTAAGTTTTGAAACCAAATTGGGCCATTGAAGTTGAGAGAATGTCAATTTGACAAAAGTTGTCATGACAACTTTTGCAACTTTGCAAAGCTGTCATGACAACATTTCCTAGTTTTTAGGAATTGGATTTTATGATTCCCAAATCCTGACATGAGGGTCCAAACATGTGGGCATGGAGTATATAAGGTGACACAAACCCTAAAGTGAAGTTATATTTCATTTTGTACAGATTGTTTGTCAGGAAGAAATTTTTACACTATATTTTGCAGACAGAGCCATCATCCAATAATTTAATAGATTATATGGATTGAATTAATTCATTGAGAGTGTTCCTTACGTAATTTCCTTAGTCATTATGGTATTTTTCTGATTGTTTGTGCATACTAGTTATCATTTTGTAAATTCTTTGTGTTTGACTAGGTATTTGTGTTGGCAAGTTGACTACCTGAGGATGCATGACTTATTTTGTGTTGTCATCATGGAAACAAAGTCATGTTTAGTTTTTTTCATGAAAGACAAAATAACTAAGAAAAACTGGGTAGAACAGAGATACTCAGCAATCAGCACATCAGCACACGTGTGAGAGATTGATTCAGCTTATGCGCATTCAGATATAAGTTGTATGACATGTCTACATGATACATCCAGACACACATAGTACAAAACTATATTATGGTAAAGTTACAATCAGATCAATAGACCACCAGTCCAGGAGATAGAGCACGGAAGCCGACTAAGTGTTTTGATCAGCGCATGTTATTTTATAATGTAATGGCTAAGTGCCTTTTGTTATATGATTGTAATGATGTAATTAACATTGTAGTAAACACGCTTGAGCCGAATTGTTCAGAAGCGTTGTATATTTTCGTTTAGGGCCAAATAGTGTTTTGTTTTGGGTCGCGCCTATTCAGATTTGAAGATATAAGTATGTAATGTAAAGATATGTTATAAGTGTTGATTATTATGCAAGAGGAAGTTACAGAGGGATAGTACAATGAAGTTAGTATATGATATAGCTCTTTGAGAGAGTAAGAGCATTCACGCATACATGGAACTGATCAGACAATAGTGTCATCACAACAGTTCATTTTGATATAGTGCATATCATCCTTCTGAAGGTTTTAGCCTTCATCTTATTGGGAAGTGAGCCTAGGCAGTGAGCCATATACCTTTAACAGGGTTTTGTAAAAGATTCCTAATAGGGTCCGACCTTTAACCAGGTCATTGTACTCATATTGTAAAGACTGCTTCTAACAGGGCAAAGGAACTCTCACAAGTTCATTATACTTAGTACAATATTTGTGGGTACTAATTCCCACTGGGGTTTTCCTCTAGTCAAGGTTTCCCGGTAATCATATCATGTGTTATGAGTTTTTATGTTAAGCTTCATTCTATGTATGTTTGATTTATGCTTAAGTTGCTGACAAGTAATTAATAAGACAAACACGATTCACCCCACCCCCTTCTCAGTGTTTCTAACAATTGGTATCAGAGCTCTGGTCCTCAGCAAATAATTTTAACCACTTGAGGAGATCATGGACTCAGCAGAAGAAAAACATTTGAAAAAGAATCTTGAAGTAGCCCTTGAAGATCTTGATAGATTTGAAAAAGAAAATGAAGAACTTAGACTGAAAGTTGATGGCTCACAAATGCTTATCAAGAAACTAAGAAAAGATTTAGGAGATTCCTCTACAAGTGACTTAGAAAAAATGATCAAAAATCTCAATGAAGAAAATATGTCTCTGAAAAATAAAGTTGAAAATCTAGATGAACAGCTCACAGACAGCCAAATTGCTATTGAAGAAAAGATCAAAGAAAGCAAGCAACTAGATGATGAAATTTTAAAAGAAAACATGAAAGTTCTGGAATTAGAAAACATAAAAAGGAAGTTGGAATCTGAATTAACAGAAGCAAAGGAAAAGATTGATAAACTCCACACAAGTTCTGATTCACTTCAATTTCAGCTCAATGCACAAAAGAAAAAAGGCGACACTACTGGTCTTGGATTCAATATAACACAAACTGAAGTCAATTCATTACAGGAAATAGATAAACCTCATGAAGCACTTTCAGAAGCAAAGAAAGTTGAAAATGTTAAAACTGATCTACCAAAAAGGGAAATCAAGCAAGTTAATAGAACTTGTTATGCATGCAACAAACATGGTCATTTGGAAAGAGATTGCAAAAAGGTAAGACCCTTCAAAGGTTATTGTTTCTCTTGTAATAAATTTGGTCATAGGGATATACATTGCAGAACTCAGTCACAACAGAATCAAATAATAATGAATCAAAAAAAATAGAGAAATCAACCTCAAAGGAATTTGCAGAACACTACATGTCAGATATGTAACTACAACGGACACACAACAAAGCAATGCAACATGATGAACAAAAGCATCAGACCCCCTATCATTTGTCACACATGTGGAAAGGCAGGACACATCTCAAAGTTTTGTAGATCCAAAACTCAGAAGCAAGATGAACCTAAGAAATCACTATTTGAAGAAAAAGGAGAAGTAAAGTTTGTTCAAGAAAAATTTGGGTTGAAGTAAAGAAGGACAATGATGTTGACAAAGTAGTTGATGCATCCACAGTGGAAACACCCTCTACTTCTACTTAAATAAGATCCGCTTGGTCTTAGGGGGAGATATTCTAGCTCAGGACCCCTGCGTGGTTGGTATACTCACCTTTGAGTATGCGCATATAATATCATGGTTACAAGAAACATTATATTGCTATGTGCATTCATGCATCATTTAAAAAGCATCAGGATCAAAGTTTCAAAATCTCTAGGTAATTTGCGTACGGTTGCAAACATTAAATGTAGTAGATTGTATAAAGGAAAGAAAGCATTCGATCTTCCTCACACTTTCATTCAAAGAGCACAAAATTTGGAGAGCATTGGATCACTAAGACATCAAGGCATAACAGATTTGGTAGTTGAACAAATGGATAAGAAGTTTGAAACGGAACCCTAGCAGTCGTGCCATTTTAGAATTTTGTGAAACCCTACTTAAGAAAATTCCAAGTAAGTATGGCAACTCCAGTTGTGTTTGATATAGTAGAGAGGAAAATATTTGTTTTCAAGAAACATCCATTCAAATCCATATTGGATGATGTGGAAGGGGCTTTCTCCAAAACCCCACTAGGTGTTGTTCACGTGGAAGATATCCATGCGTACATATAATTGAAGAAGGAAACAATAGGAGATGTCAAAATAGCTACTCATATGGCATCCATGATGAAACTTGAATACACATTCAAAGATGAATTCACACACTTGATTGATAACCCTATCTTTGAGTATTCTAATGCGCATGAGTTTGATGAGTCTGAATGGGTAAAGATTTTGTTGAGCAGAATACATGATGATCTTTACTGGATTGGTGAGGTCCCTGTGCGTATCACCACAAACCTAATTCATGAATTAACTGGACTTCCCAAGACGGGACCACTCTTTGCCACTGGCAAGGATGTCAAAAAGAAGATTGAACAAGTTTGTATGTCCAGAAGTGACAAGCGCAGAATGACAGTTGACCCTATCAAAGAAGATGATATAAAACTTCTGATAATGATACTCGGATATAAGTTTCAGCAAGCCAGTAGATTGAACAGTGTTTCTGCAACAACAGTCCTAGCAGCTATAAGAATGGTAAAGGACAACACTAAATACAACCTATGTGAGATCTTGCGCGGTCAATTGATTGACAACATCCGAATCATCAAACATGACAGAAGCAAGACATTCAGGTTTTGATCTCTAATCATCTATTTGTATTTCCATATAGTTGGAAAGGTTGCAAATCTCTACCTGGATAGGAGAAAACCCACAATGTCTTAGATATCACTCAAGGTCACCTTAGAGAGAAGTGCAAGGGATGCCATGGATATGGATATAAAGACATTCATAATCAAAATGCAGAATAGGTACAGATTATCTGAGAAGATAGTTGACAAATATAAGGATACCATATGCTTCATGGTAGAAATAGATTGCACATGCATGGAGGCAATTGAACCTAGAACCAAATGGATTCATCCTCTTGGTTATGAAGTGGAAGAACATGTTCTAGAAGGATATGTGCAAGTTCTATTGTCAGTGCCCAAAGATCCTAATGAGCCTAGGTGGGGCACCTACAGAGAGAAGACCAATGAAGTGGATACTATCCTACACAGTGCTGATAATAAAAGAAAAGCTTCCAGAATTACATCTAACATACTGAAAGTTCATGGAGTCACACAAGAAGATCTTGACAAAGTGAGAGATTGCAAGATAGAAAAAGAACTTGAGAAAGCTAAACAGATCCAGAAGAAGAAGAAAGTAGAGAGCACCTTTGCACCCTCTACCACCATTGACTTAGATTCATCTCCACTGTCTACACCAAGAAAGAAGACTAGAGGAAGAAAATAGGCGCCCACAAATCACCCATCCTCAAGGAACACTCAGAGAAAAGCCAAAAATACTCAAGCTCCTCCTTAGGTAGGTTTTAGACCCAGTTTAAATGTGTTGAGGAACAAGATTATTAATGAAGGGAGATTAGATACACTCTCTAAAGTCGATGACAAGTATCAAGAAATTGATAAAATGGAGATACACTCTATGATCATATCTCATATGATCAAGTTCAAGAAGAAAATTCTTGAACTCAAGACAGTGATACCAGATCAGTTATGGAACTTGTTGGAGATAATGAAAAGACATGCAATTGAGGAAGACATGAGGATAAGAGAAGAAACTTTGGATACTCTTCTTCCTGTATGCTTGCATGATGAGAAGGCTATATTGTTGGATCTAGTGAAACCTCATCTCCAAACTAAGACAAGGACTCTACAAATTATGAACAAGGAGTATGAATAGATAGGTAAGGAGACTGAAAGGCATTTGCACAAGTCTTTATGGATAGACACATGTATCCACCAATGATGCCTACAACAAAAGTTACTCCAGCTCCTCCCAAACATGCTAAAAAACCAGTGATTTAGATTGCACCTATAACAGGTCTCAGCACCCATAGTGACAATAACTTCTGATACAGGTAAAGATTCAAAAGACACTATAGTAGTTGACAATGTCAAGATATCCATGACTGCATCTGAAAAAGATATGGACAAAGTTGATAAGGCATTTGTAAGCACTAAATAAATGTGCACTAATGATATCGCCACACAACAAGTTGAAGTTCCCATCAATGACCAAATTGACACTAATGAAGATACTCAAGATGATATGCAAGGTGACAAGACACCAATAAAAGAGAAACCATTAAAAGTTGAATGCGTGGATACAAGTTAGAACACTATATTCTCACCATCCACTCAACCATCTACCTCATTGTTGTCAAGGTTAACTTATGACTCAGCAAGTCTGGATGCATGGGGAGAAGAAGACCTAATAAAAATCAGTGTTCTTGCTATGGAAAAAGAAAATGAAAAACAAGTGATGAGGAACCCTCACTTTTTGGAAACAGTGAACATTTTGAATGACTTAGTACCGGCTGACCAGAAAGTAACCAAAGTCCAATCAGTTGATGATGTGGACAATATTTTTTCAAACTTCAAATCACACTTCATAAGCTTAGTAGACTCTGCTACTAAGATTATAGAAGATGAATATAATAAGGAGAGACTGAATGATTTGGTAAAGAACTTTACCTTAGATTTGAACTCCTTAAAAAATGGACAAACTATATTGAAGGAATTGGCAGATAAAGGAAAGATAGTTATAGAAAACTGTATGGACAGAGTGAAGCTCACCTCTGAGCACACCAAAAAGGTAGAAGAGGTAAAGTTAATGATAGATTTCATAAGAAAATTAGTTGAAACTTCAATGCAAGACATGAACATATGCAACAATGTCTACCAAGGGCAGTTAGACAAAATTGAGAAAGCAAAGTTATAAACCAGCAAGATAAGGGTAAGGCAAACCCAGTTAAGAAATGCACCTATGCCATCCTTAATAGTTCTCAATGAGAAAATCAAATAGATTGATGTGACTATTGTTATATATGAACAAGGTCCCTGCATGGATCTGATAAAAATGGAGAAGCTGACATATGCATTGTGCGCGCATTTACAAACAGTTGATGCTATGAAGGTATTTTGGCAGAAAGAGATCCAATCTCTTGAAATTGCATACCCTGAAGTGTATATGGAATAAGTATGCAGTAGAATTACACATTTTTGCACACCTTTGTCATTAATGTCAAAGGGGGAGTATATAGAATGTGTATAAGTGGAGAAGTATATGTATATATGATGTTATACAGTCACTTTTTGTGTTAAGTCATTTTGAGTAACTCGACCACATTCCTTTGTTGCCATAAATGACAAAGGGGGAGATTGTTGGAAAGTTGACTACCTGAGGATGCATGACTCATTTTGTGTTTTCATCATGGCAACAAAGTCATGTTTATTTTTTGTCATGAAAGACAAAATGACTAAGGAAAATCGGGCAAAACAGAGATACTCAGCGATCAGTACATCAACGCACGTGTGAGAGATTGATTCAACTTATCTGCATTTAGATATAAGTTGTATGACATGTCTACATGATACATCTAGACACACATAGTATAGAACTACAATACGACAAAGTTACAAGTAGATCAATAGACCAGCAGTCCAGGAGACAGAGAACAGAAGCCGACTAAGTGTTTTGATCAGGGTGTGTTATTTTATAATGTAATGGCTAAGTGCCTTTTGTTATATGATTGTAATGATGTAATTAACATTGTAGTAAACATGCTTGAGCCGACTTGTTCAGAAGCATTGTATATTTTGTTTTAGGGCCGACTAGTGTTTTGTTTTGGGTCGCGCCTATTCGGATTTGAAGATATAAGTATGTAATGTAAAGATATGTTATAAGTGTCAATTATTATGCAAGAGGAAGTTATAGAGGGATAGTACAATGAAGTCAGTATATGATATAGCTCTTTGAGAGAGTAAGAGCATTCGTGCATACACAGAACTGATCAGACAACAGTGTCATCACAGCAGTTCATTTTGATATAGTGCATATCATCCTTCTGAAGGTTGTAGCCTTCATCTTATTGGGCAGTGAGCCTAGGAAATGAGCCATATACCTTTAACAGGGTTTTGTAAAAGACTCCTAACAGGGTCTAATCTTTAACTAGGTCATTGTACTCATATTGTAAAGACTGCTTCTAACAGGGAAAAGGAACTCTCACAAGTTCATTATACTTAGTACAATATTTGTGGGTACTAATTCCCATTGGGGTTTTCCTCTGATCAAGGTTTCCCCGTAATCATATCATATGTTATGAGTTGTTATGTTAAGATTCATTCTATGTATTTTTGATTTATGCTTAAGTTTATGAAGAGTAATTAATAAGACAAACACTAATTCACCCCCCCCTCTCAGTGTTTCTAACACTTTGTCCAGTTTTGGACCAGCCATGTAGATATTGGTTTTTCTTGAAGCTCCCATGGCCGGAATCCCTATGACCACTTGGAATAATGTAAGGCCTTGTATATACAATTTATATATAGTGTGTGGGGTGTGTGTGTGCAGGGAAGGCAAGAGAACATTCAGGCCCTAAGCGAGTACTGGTTACTTTGGTTAGGGAAACTGAATAGTATAGTAGCAATGGTGATTTCTTGGTGATTGGTACATGCCAATAAATGATATAGGAGTGTAGGGGAATGTAATACAAACATGTTGATGGGAGGAGAAGTTTAGAGGAGCTCATTAGATCAGTTTAAAAAAGTAAAGAAACCAGACCAGTATTCATGCCCTAAAAACCCTCAATTTTAGGTGATGACATGTAACTGATTGAATGTTTGATAATGTTAAGTTGAAGATAATGCAAGGCATTAAATCAGTTAATGGTTTGTATTGTCATTGATGTCAACTTGATATCATCTACATGGTCATGTACATAATGCCAAAGACTTCAGAGAATCAATGGAACAAAGGTTATGCTTTCAGCAATGCATAAAAGTCAAGTATTCACTAAGTGACAGACAACACCGACAGAGTGCACACCATCGGTAAAGGAAAAGAACAAAAGTCATATTGATACCCGATGAGCAGAAGAAAGTGTTTCTTGATGAAGATAATCATAGGATGCCTAACAAGCTGAAAATAGAGTTGCTCGATGAGCAAAATCCAATGATGCTCGACAAACGGAGATCCCGAAGCTAATTAGAGTCACACTGATGGAACTGGCAGTTATCACCGACAACTAACTGCAGAGTTGACCAACAAAATAGAGAGTTTAGAAAATGACAAAGTATCTAGCTGGCAGAGCTTAAGGATAGATTTAACTGGTTGTTTTATTTGACCAGAGTTAAGTAATTTATTTAAAGAAGATTTGTACAGTTGGCAAGAAGATAACTACGAGATAAATTAGGAGTTAAAGCTTTAAATCAGATTGGCTGGATTGTTTTTCACGCCAAGAATCAAGAATCAAGAATTAAGGAATATCATGTCTATATAAGAGACAAGCATAATTCATTTCCAAAAATCACATACACAGGAAGGGGAGTGAATAGAAAGATGATGTTGAAGAGAAATTGATGAAGAAGAACTTCATACAATCCTAATCAATCAAGCTGAAGGAGAGCTAAAGAATTCTATAGACATTGACAAACAGTGAAGCACAACATCACAAAGTAGAAAGTGTGGAGCACAAAGAATTGAATTGATACATTGATCAGAGAGGTAATGTACTTAAATAGATCTGAAAATATACAATTAAAGTTGCATTAGAAACATGTCATTGTGTTTCAGTTTAACCATTGAAGCATCAAGTCTCTTAACAAAGTAGGAATTAACAGTCTTCTATAATTGAGGTATATCCTAACAGATTGCCAAATTTTTTATCATGAAGATAGCATTGAGTTCTTGATACCAACACACAGTCTAAGAAGGAAGCTGATGCAGTTAGGTACCACCAGATATGCCAGATACCTATTGTGCCCATAGAGGTTGATCAATATTGGTATCATATACATGCCAGAGATCAAGTGATAGACTCATATTAAAATCCTCTAACAAGGTCACACCTAATAGTGTGTTTGTAACCTTTAACAGGGTTGGCTCCTAACATGGCTCACTTTAGAAGAGTGAAAATTTGGGGTACTGGTCCCAGTGGTTTTTCCCTTAACAGGGTTTCCATATTAAAATCCATGTGTTATGTGTGTATGGTTTATTACTTTACTATTTTACATTTCACATATGCATTTCTGGATTGATTGGTATACTCTGCATATTTACTGAGTGTTTGTAAATAAATTTTACTGCTTATTGGTAATCAAGGAGAATAAGGGCAGACAAGGAAAACTGACAGACAGTTAATTATATAAGCATTTGATGGCATGCATCTTGTAGGTACTTAATAATCTGAGGTTGATTGATTGGTGGTTAAAGTTTAAAGGATAATTTTTGAAGCCACTGATTCACCCCCTCTCAGTTATTACTAACAATTGGTATTAGAGCTTGTGTGCTTAGAAGGAAGGTTTCAAGACCTTAGTCAAAGATCACAAGATGAATAGATGAGATGTGCCCAAGTTGAACAAAGACAACTTTGCTTCATGGCAAAGCAGGATAAGACTCCACTTATCAGGTATTGGTAATGATGTTACTCAATACTTAGATACTGAATATGTGTTGCCCACAGGACCATTAACAATAGATCAATTGAGGGTGAAGCATGAGCACAAATGCATGGTCATAGAGCTTTCTTCCTCTCTCTTTGATGTTTAATTTGAAGATGTCAAAGGTTGCACAACTGCAAAGAAAATGTGGGACAAACTAAAGCTTGTACATGGTGGTGATGCAAATGTTCCGAGAGCCAAGGAAAAAAGCCTTAGAGGAAAATTTGATGATCTCAGAATGAAAGGATTAAATATCACATAGTACAACACAAGAATAAAATAAGTCAATTATATACAAGGTGTTGGAGGTACACTTGAAGAGGATACGGTGGTAAGTAAAATCTTAAGAACCTTATTGCCTGTATATTCTATTAGAGTTTCAGTTATTCAAGAAATGAGAGAAGTTGCAAACAATACAGTTACTCTTAATAGTTTGATTGGTAGACTAATTTCATTTGAGATGAATAACTTTGATAATAGTGTCTTACCAAACTTAGAGTCTACATTTAAGTCTCTATGAGAATAAGAAAATCTAGTCAGAGACACACATCTAGAAGAGATAGTGAAAGTGAAAGTGAAGAAGAAGATCTAGATGAAATAGAAGCACTCATGGCAAGGATAATGCAAAGAGGAAAAGATAAATAAAAAGGAAAATTACCACTTATATGCTTTAATTGTAAAGAGATTGGACACTTTGCTGCAAGATGTCCTAACAGAAAAAAAGATATGACAAGTAATGATAGATATTTTGAGAATAAATCTGATAGAGGTGATAACAAATATTACAGAAGTTATCGACAAATAGAAAGAAGAGATACCCGAGAATAAAAGGATAAAGGAAAGAAGGCTAGCTACCTAGCTTCTTGCAAAGATGAAGATACTGACACCAAACCTGATGATGACATTGAGATGGTATTTTTAGCTGTAAAGGATGATTCAAATGAAGATGAAAGGTATGAAGAAACTGCACTCATATCTAAGGTTAGTAAGAATGATATCTGGATTATAAATAGTGGCTGCACTCACCACATGACCCATGAAAAAGAAAAGTTTAACACTTTTGAATATTATTATGGTGGTACAGTAAGAATGGGAAATGATACACCTTGTCTAGTTGAAGGTAAAGGAACAATAATGCTGAATAACCTGATTAAATGTGAAAATTCTTATTGGGTAAAAGGATTGAATTATAATCTGTTGAGTGTTTTTGAGATAAATAATTCAGGTCAAAGAGTAGCATTTGAAAACAAGAAGGCAAAGATCTTTAATGAATCAGGAAAATGTATTGGTACCGATGAACAGACTAAATGTATCTTATTCTATCTGAATGATACTAACACCACTTGCTTAATGACTAGAAAAAAAGACATATGGTTGTGGCACAAAAGATTGTGTCATGTGAATTTTTACAACATGATGAAAATAAGCAGAAGAAGAAGTGTAAGAGGCTTACCGATGATGACAAAGCCAGACAACATCATGTGCAAAAA